>AYEL01072662.1:0-19821 GCA_000484575.1 Olivierus martensii
AATTATCTAAATCATTTGTTATTTAATCAAACATTGCTTATTTTGTTCATTTTATTTTATCTAATCAATCTTTTTAGTTTGTTAATTATAGTCATTTATTTTATGTTAAAAATTTTATTTTATGTTATTATATTATTTATTTTATGTTAAAATTCTTTAACAATATTATATTTTGTAACTCTGTAATAAGCAAATTATTCAAATCAAATTTAATAAATGGCGAATACGGTCTCCACTTCCCTAGTGGCCTATCACACTCCTTCTGATAGGATCCTTTTCCTTTCCTCCTACTCTTTTTTCATCTTCTCACTTCCTTTCCTTTTTCTAAGGCTAAACCAGTGAGTACAGCCTTCTATCTCTTTGTTTTTCTCCTCCTCCTATGGGTAAGGATGGAAGAACAGTAGTTTTTCTTGATTAAAATGAACTTGTATATAAAAATCTGTTTAAATTAAATTTAATAACAACTTTTGAAACAATTATAAATACTAAAAAATTTATCTTACCAAACTTCTAAATTTCACAGGCACAAATTTCAAGTTTTGATAACATTGATACAACTACACACATATAATAGTTTCAGAAAAATGTATGTTATACGCTGAAAATTTTAACGCATATTATTGGCTAAATATTGGAGTTGAGTGTACTCTTGTTTTGAGAGTGAACTGAATCGGTAATCTAGTACCAAGGCTTGTCTGATGCGACGTTTTACTTCAGCACGCATATTTTGAAATATAGTATCTTTACAGTATATTAAATTTTACGTATTTTGTAGTTCTAATTTTATATTTTTGTAATAAATATTTAATCTTTTCTTAATTTTAATTAAACTTACATATTTTTTACTATCACATTAATTTATTAATTTTTATGAAAAATGTCAATATTTTTGCGACACACCGGTTGGGAAACACTGCCTTAACATATACCTAAAAAAAATTTATGAATAAAAAAGTTTTTCTTCTCTTTCACATTCCTCTATTGAAGAATAAAAACTTATTTTTTATGCAAAAACTTAACATTTGGAACACAAAATACTCAATGGTTGCCAATAAACTTAATTTCAAATTGAAATAAAAAGAGACTGCATTTCGTCCCTCTCATGGCAAACTAGCAAAATTGCATTTATGACTAATTTTAGCAAAATATTTCCCAAAGATTGCATTTTGTGTGTGCATTGTGTGTCCCTAGTATAGATTTATAAAAATTAATGAAAATGTTTTGTGTTGTAGGAGAGTAATCATCATTTTCTAAATGTGTTAAGTAAAAACCGTGTTGTAGAAGTACCGTATTATATGAGGGTTTCTGCAAATTTTAAATCATGTAAGAGCGAAACCATGCTGTAGGAAGCCGTGTTATAGGAGGGATACTTGTATTCATATCTTATATATATATATATATCATATATTTTATGTAAGCTCAAAGATTGCATTTTGTGTGTGCATTGTGTGTCCCTAGTATAGATTTATAAAAATTAATGAAAATGTTTTGTGTTGTAGGAGAGTAATCGTTATCTTTGGGGAGAGTTTGGGGAGTCCACTCTCCCCTAAACTGCTGTCAAGATAAATTTATTTTTGTTTATGTTAAACTTGACCGGGAAAGACCTCACACACTTGCTTGGTGCGGGGAAGGAGGTCTCTTTTGTGTCTTCTGTAGAATTTTGTAGTTTAATAGAATAAATCCAAAATAATCAATTTTGTGTGTCATTTTTATTAAAATCTACAATCAGCAGAATACGACACGTAGAAAAGTCGACAGGATTACCTCTTGGGAAGTTTCTCCTTTTTTCCACTGCCAAAATTGGAAATCAAGTCATCAGTGAATGTTTGATTTTACAGCTTTTGATTTCTCCAATAAAATATTCCAAGTAAGCCTTTTTTAAATTTTTCTTCATCTCATAGAAATTCAAAATTCCACAAAAAAGGAAAATTAAATCCAACATGACAAGTGAGGGAAATCTGGTAATGAAGTTTAAACCTCCAAAATTTAATATAGATAATGATATTAGCATAACTGCTTATTTAAATTTGTATCATTCATTGGGTACCTCTTTGAATATATCAGAGAGACAGTTAATATTGTTATTACCTCAATATTTAGAAGGAAGAATATTATCTCATTTTTGGAACTCTATAACATTAATCAAACATGGACTGAAATAACTGATCTTCTTAAGCAGATAGCTCCAGAACTTAAAGAATATTTTAGAAGACTTCATTTTGATTTTAATGATGCAGTGAAGAAAGAAGTGAGGCAATGGTTCCATTATCAAAATGAGCAATTCTATAGTGATAGTATCAAATGTCTGGTTTTCGTTGGCAGAAATGTGCTGATCACCAGAGAAATTATGTGAAGAAATAATTATACAAATATTAAGAGTAAAGTTGTAGAAAGTTACCCTTTTTGTTTTATTCAAATAACTATACCTGTTTTCAAATAAAAAAAATAGGAGGAATTACTTTTCAGCTTAAATATAATATAAGGGCATGCTGAAATGTAATATATATCTCATATATTTTATCTTATTTTATTATTTTTTATTTATGTTATACTTTGGGAAAGATGTCTTTGGAGAGAATTTGGGGAGTCCATTCTCCCCTAAACTGCTGTCAAGCTAGATTTATTTTTGTTTATGTTATACTGTACTTGACCAGAGAGAGAGACCTCACACACACCACACAGACGCTTGCTTGGTGCGGAGAAAAGAGGTCTCTTTGTGTTGTCTGTATAATATTGTAGTTTGATAGAATAAATCCAAAATAATCAAATTTTGTGTCATTTTTATTAAAGTGTACAATCAACAGAATACGACATGTAGAAAAGTCAACAGGATTACCTCTTGGGAAGTTTCTCCTTTTTTCCACCGCCAAAATTGGTATAATCAACAGAATACGACACGTAGAAAAGTCAACAGGATTACCTCTTGGGAAGTTTCTCCTTTTTTCCACCGCCAAAATTTGAAGTCAAGTCATCAGTGAATGTTTGATTTTACAGCTTTTGATTTTTCTGATAAAATATTGCAAGCAAGCCTTTTTTAAATTTTTCTTCATCTCATAGAAATTCAAAATTCGGAATCGATCATTCAGAAAAATGTAAAGATTTTAATATTACCTTTTCTAACACCTCTGCGAATAAGAAACTTTGATAAAAAAAAAAAAGCAGAAAAATCTGAAAGAAAACCTCTTCCACCAACCCCTTGTCCGAGATATTTAGAGCAAAAAATACAAACATATTTTCATTGGCTTTCTGACTGCAAGTTTCCAAGAATGCCTTGCCGACCAATAAGCCATAATATTTTTACCTATCCAAATATGACTGTATCACATCACTGTTCTTGCAAAAATCTTTCACCTATGCAATCTTTTTATCAAGTTCAACCTTCAAAATGGAGTGCTTCAACTTCTACGAATCAAGAAACTGTGCCAAAAGGAATAATTTATACTCCCAAAACTCATCAATCTTATCATACTGAATGATGCCAGCTTATAATCCACTGTTCTGTATTGCAGGTAAATTTTAATATTTTGTTAGACAGTGGATCACAGATTAATATTTTACCTTTAGATGATAATAATTATCCTATAAATTTGTCGGATAATATTAAGATTATGATTATATCGGGTCATATGCTTACTTTAGGATCAGTTATCCTACCACTTACTATAGACCATATAACTAATGATGTTAAATTTTATATTGTTGATATATCATATAATTATTTTTTATTATCCTAAAGAATTTAAGATAAAAAAAAGAATTATAAGATTAAAGAAATTTCTAGATTTAAGTTAAGAATTAATTTTGAAACATTTGAAGTTATTCAAAATAACAATGTGTTACCCATAGTTAAGTATAAAATGAAAATCAAAGATTTGATCAAGATTATATTATATGTAAAGGAAATTTAATTCCAAAAAACTTAAAATATTGTAAATTTCATAAAAAATGTTTAAAACTGTATTATAATCATTATAATATCAAAGAAAAATTTCATAATTTAGGGAAAGATTTTGTTAAACAAGTAAAATAAAATTGGAAATTTAAAATTTGAAATATACAAAATATTTAAAACAATTTTTCTATCTAAAGGCTTGCTCAAAAATGTTTTATTTTTTCTTTGTTTAAAATAATTTAAGATTTGAAAATTAAATATTATGATGAATATTTAATTATTGTAAGCATGTTTTCAAATGAAACTTAATATATTGTAGAATAGTTATTGTCTTTATATTTAATCAGATATGGATAATTACTATTAATAATTATTTTGAAATCTTTTCATCAAATAAATTATAAATGTAATCCAAAAGTAATAAATAATAATTGCAAATGTGATTTTATAAATTTTAATATAATAAAATTAAACTGGGTAATGTATGCAACACTAAATATAAATTTTATATTTCATAGTAGATTTATAAAGTTTGATCATCATTAATAGATTTGCAATATTAGTAATTGTCCATATCTATATACTAATTTGGCAAACATTTGCTCATTAAAATAAAATGTTGATTTAATTTTTGTTTTCTAAAAGGTTGTATAAAATTAACAGGAAATTTTTAATATAGTATAATTTGTCCTATCATGTAGCATTGCTTAGCATTTTTAAAATATTTTAAGATCTGAATTCTAAAAAGCATATTGATTATAAATCAAATCAATCATAAAATTACATAATTTATAAAATTTTACAATAAAATCTGATAATTGCCATAGAATTACTGACACAGTCAATGCTGTCTAATCTGAAGATAAATTATTTTGATTAGATTACTAAGAAAATAAATTTAAAAAAGTATTTGTAAAAGAAATACATCATGATATATTTATTCAGAATTGCAGTAAATTTTTTTGTGAAAACATAATAGTTTTAAATATTGAATAAGTTATTTTCTTTCATACTCATTATGTGTGTTCATATGAAAATTGAATGTTTTCACTCAGTTACTAAGATTGCAAAACAAGAATTACTTTGTCAGAATTAAATATTTGCATTCAACATATATTTTGCCAGTTTAAACATTTTTCAGGAATAATTTTTATATATTTGAAAATATATTTGAACTATGCAACATATTTAAAAATTTATTATTAGTAGAGGTATATATATAAATAACTCTTATAATTCTAAATAGTAGTCAAAATCTCAACAGATCTCAAAAATTGGTTGAGTTACATTTTACAACATTTGTGAAAATATTTTGTAACTGTTTCCTCTAATATCTTAGATTATAATTTTTGTTTTAATTTATTTCTGATTTAATAAACTATATACAAAAAAGCCAAAAATATTTTATCAAAAAAGCTATACCCAAAAAATAATACTCAAAAGCCCTTTGGCAGTCCAAAGATTTTAATCAGAAACATTTTCAATGCACTTTGTATCTGACTACAAGATTCACTCTGTTTGCTACTACAAGACTCACTCTGTGTGGTTTGTGTTTAGTGCAGTCCTTGTTGAACTTTTATTGGCTATACCCAATTAAAAGATTTGGAAAAATTTTCAAAAAAATTGTTCCAAATTGTTTAATATTGATTTTCAAATTTTTCAAAGAAAAATTTTAAAACCAATATTAAACAAACATTTAAGCATATTAAGTTTGTAATAATATAAATGATTTACAAAAATTTCTGCACAATGTTTCAAAATGTGTTTCTGTTATGACCAACAGATTTGAGATATCAAGATACTGATGATTACTTATGTAAATTGTTATTTATAAATTTATTTCTAAAAATATAAAATAATAATAATATTAAATGTATCGTAAACATAATATTGTATTGATATTATGCAGTAGTTGTTGTTTTCATAAATTTACATAGTACAAAAATAAAAATTATATACAGAATAAAGATGTTTTGATTTACCATTTATCCTTTATAGGAAGCATCTGGTTTCTTAGGACTAAATAACAAAATACAAAGTACATAAAAATATTTTTTACTATATGTTTTGTATTTAACTGTCATTTATTCAAATATCCAATATTTTAAAATTTCAATAAATTGAATTATTATTTCATAATGAAATTCCTAGAAATATTTAATAAAAGACAAGTTTAAAAATTAACATATTTATTATAAATAATAAGTAGATAATTTGATTATTTTTGTTAATCAAATTAGACAGTATTAACTGTGTATTTTAAAGCATTACATTATTATAAATGAAAAAATTCTTAATTTTTGTAATTTAAAAATATAGTATTGATATTATATAACACAATATTATAGGTAAATTTGTACAATAAATTAATTCTAAGATTTTAATATAGTGATTAATCTGTAAATTATCCATTGATTAACCTTATCATTGATATTTCCATCTTTCAATTGTAATTCTGAATTAATATTTTAGAATGAATAAATATATATTAAAAATTGAGTTTTATCATTAGCATTTTACAATATTTCTATAAAAACATAAATTTTTCATTTACAGCTGCTCACTTTGGAAATGAAAATGAATTAGGCTGCCAATTTACAGATTAATCATTGTATATCCAAAAAATATTAATCTTAATATATATGAGTTAAAAGCATTATTTTTAATCTTTAAATATAAGACAATCAGTATGTTGTTCAAAAAGTTTTAATGTGATTTCCAAATTATATTTGAAGATCTTATTAAAATTTAAAAATTTAAAAAATTTATTTAAACAAAATCAGAAATTGATATCTCAATGTCCATATTGCTTGTGCCAATAGAATAATTTTATTAAGTCAGCCTGTTATAATATACTGTATATATATTATTTATTGCATAATTTTTCTAGAAGAAATTACTAGTATATAAAGATATTGAAATGTAAAAATAAGATGTAAATTTATAGAGATTCTATTGAAGTTGTATATACTGTATATATATATATATAAATCAAACAAAATCAATTTGATTATTGTTAAATATTGGATGAGGATATTGTTTATAATAATTTATTTCAGAAATTTTGTTGTTGTAATTATATTTTGTAAAATGTTTATTATTGATTTTTGTTTTATTTATTGATGCTAGTATGCTGTAGTAAAACAAAAGTTTTAACTTTAATAAAACTTTGAAAATATTTATATTTTTTGATATAAATTTAATTCTGTTGCAATATAATAATTGAATTTCAAAAAAAGAAATGATGAGTAACTATATTTATGCAGTTTCTTATTTTAAATATGATAAAAAAAGATTATTATTCAGTTTAATAATGATCAATAAAATTCACAAGAACTTTTGAAACATGTCATCTTTAAAACCAAAACCTTATAATAATGATTGTTTACAATAATTTTCTTTAGACCAGTTAGAAATACTAGGAAAAGTTTACTTATTTTCCTATTAATTATAATTTATTCATTAAATAACTGTGTGTGTAAGTTTTATAATAAGATAGTTTACAGAAAAGATTTCATAGATCCAGGGAATAATCTTTTCAATTTGGAAATTAATGATCTAGTTAGCAAGTAACTATATTTAAGCAGTTTCTTAATTTAACCAGAAATTAATGATATAATTATTATTCAATTTAATAAACTTTCCACTGAAGTGTAAGTGCTTTTCCTCAAATTATAGTTTTCTAAATCAGATCATTTTTTTTTATCTAGATTTTATTATTTTTATTAGTGAATATAATAATAATAATAATAATAATAATAATAACTAAAATAAAAAATACAATGGCATTCTTTTAATTGATACTGTCTAGTCATTTTCAAATCATTCAAATTTTAGATAATGTAATTCATATTCAAATTTTAAAAAACTAAGTGATTCTTTGGAATTTAATAAAGCACTGAAAAAACCTTCACATATGTCAAAAGCCAAAATTCCAAGTTAATAGCAGAAATTTAATATTTTTGATTTTTGTTCATTTATATAAATGTTTAATGCATTAATTTGATATTTGGTTTTAAACAGGAAATAAGACATGAAAGCTTGAAAACATTTTTATATATATATGATGATTGTAAATATTTGATATCAATATAATCAAAGTTTCCAATTGTTTCTTTAGCATATACGATCTTTGTTTCCGAAACTGATTTGGGATTATTCATTTTACATAGTCCTGCATATCAACAGTACATGATTTTACAGATTTATCTAACAAATCTTTAAAAATAATCATTAAACAAGATATGAAAGTTATGAATTATTAAATTATAAGAAAAATACTTTCACTGTATTATATATATTATTACTTTAGCTTATTTAGATAATTTGACATTTGGAAAATTAATATTGTCCTATACTTCTAACATAAATGAAGGCAATATTTGATTTACAATTTAAAATAGCTTATTTTCATTTGTTTCATTATATATATATAATGAAACAAATGATACACTGTTTAGTGTATCATTTGTTTAGTATATGAAAAATATTTTTAGACAGGATTTTTGAACATATTTTAAATTTAATGAATAGTTTTAATTTCAGTGATACATCAAATCATTTTCTAAAAAGTATCTTGTAGATAGTTTATCATTGTTTTTATTCATTTCAATTGAGATGAACTTTAAAAATGTTTTTAATCCAAATGGCAATTTTTTTTTTTCTTTTATCTAGTGCAAATATTTAATGTTCCTCAAGATTGGTTGAAAAAATTTTAAATTTTTATCAATTTCATTATTAGAAAATAACTTTGTTTGGTTTTTGCAATAGATATGTGAAGTTCAAATAATAATGGAATTTTTTTTTATGAAACTGGATTACATTATTATATTATAAATATTTTGCACTTTGTAGAATTCAATTATTAGTTAGTTCATTAATAACTAATTATGCAATCCATTAAACTGTAGATTTAAACTAATTACAGTATAATTGGCTAATTTCTTTAATTAGTCATTAAGTTAGTTTAGTGATTTAAGAATGCATTAAGAGTTATTTTATAGCATTAAGGAATTTCCTATAAAATTTACATAAACAGGAATATAATAGCCAAAATGCTATATTTAAGATATTTTAACACACAGTATAGACTGTTTCCATAAGATATTTTTTGTTATTAATTTGCCTAAATTTGATAAACCTTTTGTGATTTATTTTTTTTGTTTTAAATAAGAATTTAGATAACAAAAATATTTTTGTTCAGTAATAAAAAGTGAGGAACTTGATCTCATTATAAAGAGCACACCAATATCCATATACACCTATCTACATCAGATAATAATTCTTGCATGATTTTAATGTTGTTAAAATAACTTCATAACTAACTTTTTCTTGATAAGAAAAAAGTCTTTATATTGCCTGTGTTAAATAAAATATTTGATTAGATTTGGTTTTATAACTTATATAATTAGCTATTTTCCAATTATATAAAAATGGTTAATATACATCAAGAAAAAATCTGAAACAAGTAATTATTTAAATTATATATTCTTGATATTAGTCTATTAATTATTAGTTAATCATTATGACATTTAAATATATTACCGTGTTCATATTTTCTTAAAGTTATGGTAATATAAAAAAAATTATTAATGTCTGATAATTTTCTACCTTCCAATGATACAAATTCCTATTTCTAGCACTTAGGTAGGGTACTGATATGAAAAAAAACTATTAGTCAGTATATAAACAATAGAAAACAAACAGAAAATTGAATAGAACAATATAGAAGTTCTATTGTTTATATACTTACTTTAATAGTTTTTCATATCAGTACCCTACCTAAGTGCTAGAAATAGGAATTTGTAGAGATGACACTTTCATTAAATTTTATTTGTCCCACTGGCCAATTTATTATTTTTCATTCTTTAGTTTACTATTCTTCTTTCACTAGAATCAAATGAGATAAATGTTCTAATATTTCAACCTTTTAATTACTTATTGTGTATCTCACTATATCATTATATTAAACATAACCATATACAGTTAGTTCTTTACTTATGTACAGTTAGTTCCTTTCTTTATTTCTTCTTTAGTCTAGATGTAATCAGTAAATTCTGTGATTGATCAATGTAGTTCCTTGGGTTTGAGTCCTTAACCCAATGGTTTGAAATATGGAAAGATTTTTTTTTATCTAGTCCTTGTATCTTTGTGTTCTTTATATTTATTTAAGATAATGTAGTGTCCTGCTAAACATTAGTAATGAGAAATCCATAAAGTTTGGACATTTAAGACTATTCCAATTTAAAACAGCTATATTGAAGGCTATCTCTATTGCATTCTGATTTTTGTTTAATTGCCTTCCATTCTGAATTAATGGAAAAGAAATATTCATTCTGACATGCTTGCATGATGCCATATTTAGAATAGAAGAGATTTAACAAATTGCAATATATTTCGAAAGAAATGAGAATTATGATCATTATTTTAATGATCATATGAAAACATAGTTTAAAAGCTTCAATCATATTATACTGTTAAATATAATAATATTTTTATAATATATAGTATTTTAAAAATGAATTTTATGACTATATCTGATTTTTTAATTTTCAATTGACCTGAATGAATTAGGCACCAAATATAAAGTGAATAATATATTGTTCATTTTAAAAAAATTTTATGGCTGTAATTCAGCTTAATAGTGAAATTCAAAACTTGAACCATCAAAATGTTTTAACATAAAAATTCAGAAAATATTTTCTTTATTGTAATATTCTAAATATTTATTTACGGTTTTATTTTTATTTGGAAATGTTAATTTAATCTAGTCAGTATTAATAATAATAAGTTAACTATAAATCTGTACTATGAAACTAACTATAGAAATTTCATTGGATAGATGTAATATAAACTTATTTCACTAGATAAAATAATTGTTTAAATGTATTTTTAACAAAATGATTATTATTTTAGCAATCATATTTTCAAAGTTTTATTATTGTAATAGATTATATAAGATAGGACAATAATATTCACCTGGAATAACTTCACTTTTGATGATATTGAAATAGATTTTTGATAAAATTTATAAAATATCATTTTAGGGCAAGTTCCATTACATTATAAGGAAAATTAAGATAAATGTTAATGATGAAAACGTTTAGTGTTGCAATTAAAGATTTATGATGGTCTCAGTATTTCAGAAGTGCTTAGTTATACAAGAAAATTTGTCTCAATTATTATATGAACCTTAGATACCATGCAAATTTTGGCAAAAAAATTTTCAATAAATTAAATAAATGAGAATATTTCAAGTACAAAAATTATTGTTCTATCTTGTATGTAATGTCTTTCACTGTAAAAGTAGTTTACAAAATCATAATGCATATTTTAACATTAGAAAGAATAATGCTAAATTTTAAGAGATTAAATTCTGTTTGATATAATTATTAATACAATAATTTTGGAAGTTTTTTTAATTTTAAAAGTATCAAATACAAGATGGAATTTCCTTATTTTGTATTCCAGGAAACGTGTATACAATAAATTTAATAAAACATCTAAAATATTCTTGAAAAGGCAATTTCCTTGAAACAAAAGAAAACCTTTAATTAGTTTAATAAACTGATTCATTGAGACTTGATCAGATTTAATGTATTCTCTGCCTATTTCTATATATACACATATATACAAACTGCTAACAAACAAAAAAAAATCAATTTGAAATTTTTTGTATTTTCTTTTAAATTGAATTCTGTTTAAATTCCATTATAAAGATAAAAAAAATGCAACTTTTAAATTGTGCTTCCTGATTTTTGATTACTTTTTTTGTTTGTTAATAAACAATTTTTTTTAATGCAATGTAAATTTGAGAGAGATTTATTTTTCATTTTAATGAAATTTAATATCCAAAATAGATTTTTGCTAATTTCAGTAAATGGTTTTTTGAATGTGTTCATTTTGTTTAATTTTAAAAAAATTTTGTTGACAAGAAGGATAAAAACAGAGAATATAAAATCAGAACTCAATAAATCTAATTAAAAATATTTAGTTAAATATTTTAAATTAGCTCATTCTTCAAAATAATTTTCATAAGGAAAATATTTAAATTTAATGAAAGCCTATCTTTTCTGTTTTTAGAGTATGAGAGAAAGAGATTCCATTTTGGATGACATGATATTAGTAAAATGATAAATTTGTTTTGTATATAAATATTATTTCTAGTTTACTGTAAATGTTGTTTGATACATTTTTTTTAATATGGCTATAAGAAGCTGTCAGTATGAAAACCATTATTTAGTTAGCTTGGAACTTTGTTTTAATCAAAAAGAAAACTGTGATTGTAATTTTATGTAATTAAGAAATAAATTTTGTTTAACAATGTATATATAACTGTATATTTTCAAAAAAAATTCAAAATTGTAATTTTTCAAGTGATGAATACTGTTAACAAATAAGTTTATCCATATATTTGTCTTCTGGAATATTTTGCTTTGGAATCTCAATTATCTGATCTTATTTAATATAATGTAAAAAAATTTCCATGGATTCAAGAGAAAACTGTCAGGTAGGAAAAATAGCTCTCAACCAATTTCTGGTATATTATGGTATTAACTTTAATTATTGCCCTTGATTTTCATTATATTCTGCATTATGGGGCATTTTAATTATCCAATAAATCTTCCAAAACATTTGAGTCAGATAACTGAGAATCTACATATTTTGATAATTTATCAATAATGAAAATATCATTTTGAAATATTGTATTTTGTAAGTAATCTAGTCAAAATGTTTATCAAATAAAGATAATCATTTTATATTTATGGTTGTGTTATCCTAATGTGTAATTATATTCTAATTTATTTTATATGTGGAAGACATCTTTTAAAATGTTTTGTAATTATTTTTCTGTCAAATAAATAAGTGCAATTATTATAATTTTTTGATCATTTTCTTTAACTTATGTAATTGTAAATTTTGTAATATTTAATGATGAGTATTTCTATAAAATTGTCATTTTTGCATAAAGTAAAAATTTGATCATAGTCTGGAATTATTCTATCAGTTATGTGAATTCATGATGAATTTTCTACTGGCACATTGATACACACAAATAACAAACAGTTCTGAAGAGGAAAATAAAATTATTCCTATTTAAAGTTATTTGTTGAGAGTGTGTGTCTGTGTCCGGGCGAGAATTTTTTTCGTTTTCCCGTTCCCGAATCCCAAGAAAAGTTAGTCAGGAAATCGGGAAAATCGGCTCCTAAAACCCAGTAATACCCACAATGTAACTTTTAGATCAGGAATGTCCAAATTTTTGATTTCCTTGGGCATATTTGAAAGAAAAAATTGCTCGGGCCGCGCACAAAATATACTAATTCTGACGATAGTTGTTAAGCAAAAAAGTTAGTAAATAATGTACTGTACAATATATTATATTCACCATGATAAATAAGCAAAAATGTTTTAGTGTAATAATGTTTGACTTTCGTTCAGAAATTTTTTAAAATCATTGAACGGGTCAAGAAGTTTTTAATCGGTGAAATAAGAAATATTTTAAAAAATGGAAATAGGAAATATAGCTAAGGATTTAAATAATAAAGACTTCATTATTTTTTAATACATTTTTAGTACAAAAATGAAACAAATTTCTTTTTCTTTAATATTTGATTATATTACGGCGAATTTAAAAAAAAAAATAAGTATATAAAAATCTCAATGGTTTAGGAAATTTGCGATTTTATGTTTGCGGGTCGCATTCATTACAGCGCTGAGCCGTGGGTTGGACAGCCCTGTTTTAGACATTTTTCCTATTTATCGTTCTCTGAAGTTACATTGTGTTACAATATTACACACCACCAGAAATGCATCCGCGACACCAGAATCACACAACACATGATTAGCTAATTTTAACTCTTGTAAATCGAGCGCATTTGATCATGGAGAACAGAAAACAGATTGTATTTAGACAGAAAAAATATTTATTTTCACAATCCAGGATTTGACTAAAATGTCATTTTCAGGTATACTAAGGAAATCTAAGGTAGCTTTCCTTAATATGACATTGTAATCAAATCCTGGATTGTGAAAATAAATATTTCACTGGGTTTCTGTTCAAACAAACGGTTTCTATTCTCCACGATGAATCGTTTCCACAAAGTGTCAGCCGATATTACCAACCACATTCGATCAGTTTGTTTGTGGCTGAGATTGAGAGATATGCCAATATTGTATTGTTGGCTCTCTCAGCTGCGGTGGGTAAGTCAGTCTATTTAAAAACAATTTGCGCTGCTAATATTTTATTCGAAATCACTCCAGAAAATGAAAAATATACTTGATGTGAAAAAATTTCTGTTATAAAGCGAAGATCACAATTGTCTGATCGGGCAATTAATGCTGTTTCTTAAAGTTTCATTTAAAAAATGACAAATAAAAAACTATTTGAATATTTTTTAATTTTCAAATGAATAATATTTTCATTTGTTTTCTATTAATGTTTTAATTTAATAAATAAAATATTTAAATGAGATGGAAATGTTAATATATTGTGTAATACTGTGTATGGATTTACGAAAAAGTGGCCCCTCACATTTCGCCACTGTAGATAATGAGTAGGATACAAAATTGTAAATACAGTCAACTCTCGATAACTCGAATTTTTATTGAAATCCCAGCCCCTTTAGTGGAGATTCGATGTTAAGTCAACTCTCGATATCTCGAATTTTTATTGAAATCTCAGCCCCTTTAGTGGAGATTCGATGTTAATGGTCTGCGATTGTTTACAAATAAAGCAAAAATTAAAAAAGTGAAATCTCGCTTAATTTTCATTTAAATTTTTCGATAATTTTACAGTTAAATATTTTTTTATTGTCTTTCTAAAGATGTAAATTTAATACGGTTATTTATTGTCTTTCTAATGATGTAAAAAATTTTTCCGAATTTTATTTCTTTCATAAATTTTCGTTCATTATGAGATCGGAGAAAACACGATTTTTCTATATGAAATCTTAGCCATCTAACGAAATGTTTGGCATTTTTGATAGTGGCGAGTCTTATGAATAAAATAAAATACGAATGAAGAAAATTGGATAATATTTAAAAAAAAATTATCAGTACAGTGGACTCTATTTTACAGACTCGTATGGACCCTCAAAAAAGTTCATAAAATCGATAGTTCGTAAATGGGAATGGCATAAATTAATAGGGATTTTTGGGACCAACTAAGTAGTTCGTAAAAATAGGAATTCACTGTATTATGTAAATTTTAATTAAGTTAATTATTTAATTAGTCGAAAAGTGACAGAAATTTATTAAACTATGGTGATATTTTTAATAGAAGAAAATAACAATAAATAAATTTTATTTGTTTTTCTTCTATTCAATAATTTTTATTTTTTTATAAATTTTCGAATTTATAAAATGTCACGAAAATGGAGATTCATTTCCTAAAATAAAACAAAATCTGAACTGGCTTATAGGACCTAAAAATAAAGAATAAAATAAATTAGAATCATTAAAAACTTGGTGTATTTATATTTTGTATCCTACTCATTATCTACAGGGAGCGAAATGCGAGGGGCCACTTTTCCGAATCCCGATATGTATAAGAACTCACTGTATACTACAAGGTTCGGTTAAATAAAGTTTTCATTAATTACATTATTTATATTTTGAGAAGACCTGAAATATAACAGAAACCTAGCCAAAATGATACAGTAATGGCCATTGTTTAGTGCTCAGGGCAAGAGATGCACTAATCATGAAATTCCGGTCGATCTCCATTTAGGAAATTTTATTTACTCATGTTTTGCGTCGATCTTATATGAGTGTCTCGAAACCTCTGAAAGACTAGACTGTGCCACGAACTCCGGTTGCCCCACTTTCTCTATGCCTTTACTGTTTGTTAACATTTTTTGTTATAGCCATTATTACAGATGATCAACGAAAATTAAAAAAGATTATTTCGGGAATTCTCGAGAAATACGATTCCCGAGAATTCAAAATGTCGGGAATTTGGAAACACTAACGCGCGTGTGTTAGTTATCAGAACTTGATTATATACGATAAAATATTGTGTATAATTCTCGTGCATTTATAACTTATAACAAACTTAAGAACAAATTTTAAAATAGTTTTTTGATAATAAATTCACATTTATTATCCAAACATCTCCAATTTTATAGCAGCAATGTTTTATACGCACAATGTGGAGTACACTTATTTGCATTAATCGTCGCTTAGGTGAAATCCTTTTTAAGAATAAAACAGAGCGAATGTTTTATACGCACAATGTGGTGGTACACTTATTTGCATTAATCGTCGCTTAGGTGAAATCCTTTTTAAGAATAAAACAGAGCAATACAGCTAATTGCTCTTTTTCTCATATTTTTATAGAATTGAGATCAAATATTTTTGATTTGCTTGTACTTTAGAGTTTTATACACAAAATATTTCTATCAACACAACATTTCTTTTGTCATTGTAGCAGAACCATGAATAGAATATACTAAGTTCTATTAAAAAATTTTAGTTCTTAAACTTGCCATATACTATAATCCATAAGAATCAATTATATTATACAAATGTTATATTTACAATGTGATTTGATGTAAAATTAACATAATCGTTGCAAAACATCTGAGCAATATATATAGTACGCAATTTTTTGCAATGAAAATCCAAGGGGTAATACTTATTAAAGAGACGCTCTTAATTATTTTATTACATATAAAAATCATCGTTTGAAGAATAATTATGGGAAGTATACAAATATTATATTTACAATGTGATTTTATGTAAAATTAACATAATCGTTGCAAAACATCTGTGCAATATGTATAGTACGCAAATTTTTGCAATGAAAATCCAAGGGGTAAAACTTATTAACGAGACGCTCTTAATTATTTTATTACATATAAAAATCATCGTTTGAAGAATAATTATGGGAAAACAAAACATCGACTTATTTGAAAACAAAATAAGATTCCTTATATATTAAATTGTAACTTGAAATAAACTTCAAACTTCCATAAATGCTATGCTGATACTTGTATGTGCGATTTTTCTGATAAATCGAACGACAGTTTTGGAGTTTTTCAATTAACATCATGCAGCTTCACTAATCTGGCCGGAAGTACATTCTCAGATTTCACATGCATATGCGATTTGTCCAGTGGCGGCTCGTGACTTGAAATCGTGGGGGTGCTGCAACTTTCGCAATATTCATACGCACTGTAAATACAGTGTATACGCATTTGGATAAAATAGCAAAATTACAGTAAAAATTAAAAAAATAAAAATGAAAAAATTGTTTATTGTCGATAAAATTATACAGTTTAATATAATTCAAAATGTTATATCTTTAATTATAATGTCCAAATATTTAAAGAGACTGAGTAAACACGATAAGCACTACTAACTCGCTACTACTAGCGCAACCTGCATATAAACAACAGTGGGACTGCGCGACTGGCAGTGCCGCTTTACACTAATAGCTCGCATCCATACATGTCACTATGATATACAGTCAAACCTCTTTAAGCCGCCACCATCGGTTCGAAGGTCCTCTTTTTAAGCCGCCACCATCGGTTCGAAGGTCCTCTCTGGCGGTAAAGGAGGGGTGGCGGTTTAAATTTCATGTTTTAACATATAGGAGGAGATTTGTTATTGGCTTTCATCCATGTTTTAACATATAGGAGGAGATTTGTTATTGGCTTTCATCAGGCGAATTTCGTGTTTTAACATATAGGAGCAGATTTGTTATTGGCTTTCATCAGGCAAACGTTTTAACATATAGGAGCAGATTTGTTATTGGCTTTCATCAGGCAAATTGTTTTAACATATAGGAGCAGATTTGTTATTGGCTTTCATCAGGCAAATAAAGGGTGGCAGTTTATAGAGGGATTGCTTAAAGAGGTTTGACTGTATATAAATTTAACTGTTAAATATATCCATACACATAAAAAGTTTCCAATATTAACTGATATTACGTAAAAAAATTCTATCATGCTGTTTGCGCGACTAGCAATACGGCAATGTGGTAAAAAACAGCGCGCTAGTGTCCTTCACTCTCCTAAGTCTACAAGATAGATTTTTATTATTTTTTGTACAAAATAAGAGAATTGTATAGGATTATTGCTGATAAATATTACAAACAAATATAAATAAATTAATAAATATATTTATATATCGAGAAAAATTGGGGATGCTGCAATTCCGCAGTGCCTACGCACGAGCCGCCACTGGATTTGTCTGACAAATCGCATTTACGTGCATGGGAAATCTGAGCATTACTTCCGACCAGATTGAAGCTGCACGATGTGGATCGACAAAGCTATTGTTCGTATCCCAAAATGTTATTTTACCGTCCATGCTCATGTAAAATTGCCCTCTCTGTAGGGTTGCCAACCGTCCTTTATTTTATTTATCGACAATAAAATATAATACGTATATAAAAATCGTTCTAATATTTAAATCATATTCTATTTGCATATCTGTTTCATGCTTTACAGTGAATAATTTAAGATTTTAAAATTTCTGCTTAATTTTGTTGTCATTTCCATCGATGGTCATTTCACACCATTCATGGTTTCACACACGCACACGCACACGTTGTTGCCATCTGTGAAAGGTTCAATTTAGTTATCATGGTCAAACACTGTATGATCTCATCTAGAACTTTTTTAACACATTTTTTTATATTTGCATTTTTAAATTGAATTGTTTTGAATTCCTATAATGTTAAATTTGCTTATTTTGTCAAATACTTTGTATTTCCTAAAAAAACAAAAAGATTAATATTAAAATACACTATTTTTTATTTGTAGCTAAAGGTATATATTACCTTTAAAATAAAAATTATAGATTTTGAGCAGGAATGTCCTTTATTAGAATTTTACAGAGTTGGAATCCTGAAGAGCCTCTCTGTGATATACTGTAATCCACGCATATTTTACGATTAATGGCCGTCAATATTGATGGTTATCATGGTAATCAACTTCCTTGATGATAATGCACAGCCTTGTGACATATAACCCAAGGGAATACTTATTTAAAAGGAACAATAATTTAAAATAAAAGACAGTTTTAGAGATACATGTAGCATAGAAAGAAACTTAGAAAAAATAAACAGAAGAAAAACTTTAGAACTAGAATATAAATTATCGTAAGATAAAATACAGTATAACAATATGAAAAATTAAGAAATAGTTTCTTCTATATTTCAGTTTGTTTTACAGATAACTAAATTGTAATTAGCGTGATTTTGAATATAATTATTTTCTACAAGAGAAAGCATGAAAATATTTAACACAATATCTTATTTCATCGATTCCAAGACACTTTTTTTTATATATTTTAATATCTGCGAAATAAGCTACATTTTATAAGTGAAATAAAACTTTTTTTAATTAAAAGAAACAAATCGTTGTGTCGACTGGAAATAATCGGATTTTGCCAGTTGCAACGTTATTAGAATTATTCAAAGTAATACATTCAAACAAATAACGAATTAAAGATAAAAAGGAGGATATCAAACTAAACTCGCAAAAGAAATTTCACCGAATTAATGAAGCGGAAATGCAACCAACTGAAGTCGAAATCATAGGAATCACAAATCAGATGTATCAAAAGAATGCAGAATAATTATCTCGATATTTACTAATTGATCAATGCTATCAGAGATCGTACAAACACAATCAGGAAATAATAGAGATATCATTTACGCATTATACTGCGATTTTTGCTTAATCATCATATATAATAAAGGAATAAGCGTGTGGAGTCCATGTTTCTGCGCATGTGCAAACTCCCGCGCCAGAAGTATTGCCGTTACTATTTTCTCTCGCTTCGAATCTTTAATCGCCTCTTTTAGAAAACTAAATCCCAATCTCATTATAAATTTTGCTTTAAATTATCATAGTTTACTTCCTATTTATGTTTGTGTACTTCTTTTTGTTATTTGACTTCAATTTCTGTCTTTTTCGATC
>AYEL01072666.1:0-16498 GCA_000484575.1 Olivierus martensii
TAAAACTTTAAATATATAACCAGTTTTCATATCCTTGTTATAACACTTTTTGAAAGTCTTTGTTTGTTATTGTTATCCAGTATCTATACTGCATACAGTAATCAACCTTGCAAAAAGAAATAAAAAGAATACAATAAAAGAAAAATTTCTAAACAGACAATATTTATCGGCGTACCTCTAATGAGACGTAAACTACACAAATTCAACATTCACAGAATAATTAATATTATATCATTTTCAACGGACATATTATATTTTTAATTGAAAATATTATGTATGTTTATCTTAAAGATGATTGTGTGATTGAGACAAACATGGGAGGAACAATGAACACATTTGAAGAAAGGTAAAGGATTGATAATTGCTTTCGTGGCATGTTTCGTAAGTGTTGAAATGGAAGCTGTAATAAATAATTGTAATGAATGATTCTGGTTGCCATCAAGCTATTTAATTTTATAGAAAGATATAAGATAATATTTTGCAAAACTTAGAGTTGTAAATTACAAGTGAGTGAGTTTCTTCAACTTCAATACTTGTGAAGCATGTCATAAAATTTATAGTGTATCTTTACCTTTCTTTAAATGTGCTCACTGTTTTGTCTGAACCATACAATGACATTGTATGGTTCAAACAAAAAAAGAAGAACAGTGAGTACATTTAAAGAAAAGTAAAGATGGACTATTATGAACTATACAATATCCATTTTTTGTGAACTTTGAACATCTTAATAATTTTTTTATGTTAGGTTCAGTGTCAGAACTTGAAATTTTTGGTCCGCCCGCAAAATATTATTCGGGCCCTTACTACATAAAAAACACAAATTTTTATCTTAATATTTTTATTAGAATATAACAAAAAAGAACAAAATTTCATCATTTAAAACACAACTGAAAATTATCAAAAGAAAATTTATTTAAAATTCTTCCTCCTAATGATTTGGGCTACTCGCGTTTCGTTTTCCAACACATTGTAGTTTTGCCAATGATTAGGTTCGACATTTGTAATAGACAAAAACAAGATTGATTCCAAGCAACCTTGACTGATTCTAAATTTTCATTAGTTAAGGAACAGTGCTATCTTGTATGCGTGTACAGTTTTTTAAAATCACCTATTTCACACACATAAATACAATAAAATTCAAAAAATGTTCATTATTACAAATATGATTATTATTTTTTCCATATTGTTTAAAAACATTATTATCGAACTATTGTAAAAATAATTTCACATCAGAAAAATATTATTTGGAAATGCACTGTTCAAAACTACAAATAATAATTCATAGATTTTGTGATGTGTTAACACAGGGTGAGGCGGTAGCCAACAAATCAATGGAGGGCACATGCCATCCACGAAAGGTGGTTTGTGCATCTGTGATATATAGTAGATGAAATGCTATTTTTGAATTTAAATGTGAATAAAATGCTCAAACTGTATTTACCACATATAATAGCTAAACCGACATTTTTCTAATAGGATTAATTATATCTTAATTAATGTATTATTATTTTGATAAGAATAATCTTAAAAAGCAGGAAACAGTTTGATTTCCTTTTTAATTAAAATAACTTCAAATATTTAAAGCTTAACAATTTCCAATTTTGAAATAATTAATCAATAGCTAGTTTTAAAAGATGAAACTGAATTTTATATTTGCAGCAATTTGCATTTTGGCCTGTTTTCCTGGTTATCAACCATTGAGGTACGTATATAACTTCATATTCTACACTTAAAGCTAAATGAAATACTTAAGAAAGAGAGAAGATTTTTTAAACTTTTAAATATTTTATTTCAGTTTGTCTAAGAGAGCTCCAGGTAAACTATTTTTTTTACTTTGTTAAATATTAAAGTTAAGTATACCTTGTTAATATTAAAGTAAGTTATCATTGAAAATTTTATATATAGATTTATCTTCGCTGCATATTTTATAGACATCTAGTAAAGAATATGGTAGTATACTCGATTTCATCAAAATTCTAATATAATTGAAATTTTAATATATTATTTATGTAAGCAAAGAAGTAAAAACGACAAGTTTCTCCATTTTATTATTAGGAAACGTTTATTTAAATAATTTAGTATTCAAAATGACGTATTGTAGTTGATTTCATAGGAATTTTTTTGAAGTAAATATATAAAAATAAATATTTCTATCATTACTATTATATTGATTAAAATATTTTAAAAATGATCATAAACATATTTTTAAAGTTAGTTTATATTTCGGAAAGTCTGTCGTAATTTTTCCAAAACAGATAAAACATTCAAGTTGAATTAAGTATATCTTCCATCTCAGAGAGAATGCATATATTTTTGAAGTTAGTTTATATTTCGGAAAGTCTGTCGTAATTTTGCCAAAACAGATAAAACATTCAAGTTGAATTAAGTATATCTTCCATCTCAGAGAGAATGCATTTTATGTATACAGCAATACGAAATGGAGGTACTGTACGTTATTATTATTTAACCTACTTTCCAAAGAAAAAGGAAACTATTATAAGATCACTGTCATGCTGTCTGTCCCCTACTAATAACTTTTGAACTAAATAATGTTTCGTAAAATTTGGTGGTGATATTCTGCCATTAAAAATCACATCGACGCCGCATCGTTTAATCCTTATAAGCTGGCATTTTTTATCAAAATTTTATTTTTATATTATTTAGAATAAACTGTGCAGTTTTCTCAAGTTTATCATTGCTTTCCATCGCGTACTATGCACGGGGCATTCCATTTCCCACCGACATCTTTGCTAGGACCAGGGTTACGTAGAGAATAGGGTTCAACGAGCCAGCCTAACCCCTTCTGAAAAATTTGGAGTGTGAGATACAGGGATTGAACCTGGAACTCCAAAAAAGATGAATTAAGAATGGAGTTGAATTATCCGGGCTTGGACCTCTTTTGAAAAATTGACCTATAAAACCCGGAATTAAACTTGGATTTTCCAAGGTGGCAAATGAATGCTTTACCACGTGGCCATCTGATAAAGTTAACAAGCAGTTTCATTGGCAGTGACTGATTAAACCCTGGTGGTAAAATTTATGTGAAATCCCAAAAAATATGTTTACTGTATATACATATGCTGTATATACTGTATATACATATGCTACAAAGAGAACTGGGTTTCATTATTAAAAAAAAAAAATCACACATTATATGTGATTTAATACTTTTATTTCAAAATATTGCAATAAATTTTTATGCTGGATAAAATATATTAAAAATATAAAAACGAAAAATACAAAATAATTTTTTAAAAAAGAAACAAATATACAGTTGAGTCTCTATAGTCCGGCCCTTCGCCAGTCCGATACTTCCAGTAGTCCGACACTCTGCGAACCCACGTGAAATTTTCATGTCACAACTTGTCCATATGCGAGAGAGAAAAAATGACGTAAAACAAATTGTCAATCGTTATTCGTTCGTTGCGCAGACATTATAATCGAACTATTTTTTAAGTTCAGTACACTGTTTACTGTAAAATAGTGTCTTTACTATATCAGTGTTGGTTATTTATCTTTACATAACGTCACAAATCGGAAAAAAGAAAAACGAAAACATAAGACATTATGTTTTCGTTTTTCTGAACTTCATTGTCTGTGATCGAAAAGACCAGTCTCCCAAGGCTAATAATTAGAAATAATTAAGAAACTTGACTTGGGAGAAAAGTTTAGTGATTTGGTTTCATTTCATGGTATTGGACGAGCCACCATTTATGATATTAAAAAAATCGGAATAAAATTAAGGGTTTTGTGAAACATTTGAATAACAAGAACAGTGACAGGAAAGTCTTAATAAACTGAGCGCATTCGTTTGTGTAATTCCATTTTTTTTTTTTTTTATTGAATATCCAATAATCCGACAAGTCCCGGAACCATATGTGTCGGATTATGGAACTCTACTGTATTTAAGTTGAAATAAAAGATTAAATAACGTTCCCCTAGATTTTTCTCTATTATATTCATCAATTATTTTTAAGTATCGATGTTATTTAATAAATAATCCATATAGATATATTAGCGCCATATTGTTTACTCTTTCGTCTGACATCGTATTTCTTTTTTTTATCCTTTTTAAGACAGATTTTTCTCCCGATAAACTGAGAATAGAAAATCAAATTTTTTAAAAAAAATTTCTATATTTGGAAAAGTTGACATTTCTTTTGCAGCACGGTATAATTATGTGGTTGTCTTTATCTTTTTAAAATAGTAGAAACTGTTCCAATTCATCATCAAAATGCCTAATATATATATAATTCCTATAGAACTCTTAATTTCTTCATATAGTTCTTTTTTCTGATTAGGCAAACTCCAATCAAAGAATTCAAAATATTTTAAAATTATCTATATTATCCTTATATGTTTTATTTCTAGGAGCATGTTCTGTTATCATACTGTCATAAATAATATTAAATGGATTAAAAATGAAATTTTCTCGGGGTGAAAACGAATGATTTTCTTTATTACTTTCGTGGGATGGCCGCGTAGTAAAGGGTTTGCTTACCACCTTGAAGGATCCGAGTTCAAAGCGAAGCCCCCTCGCCTCCAGTTTTTCAGGAAGAGTCCGGGCCAGGCCCAGACCCCTTCTTCGATCTTTCAATTGATCCCATCCTTCCCGTCGGTGAGCCCCATCCTACCTTCTGAGTCTACAATTGGTGTTGGCCAATCTGTGGTGGACTTTAAAAATGGCCGCCGCCCATAACAGCATATCCCATGAGGACATGGCGACTTAATTAAACTAACATAACTTTCATTATTTTCATCAAAAAAATAATAAAAAATAAAGCCTATATATTTGATCCTGTTCCTCAAAAGTTAAAAAGATGTCATATCATTTGCTTCTTTTTCTGCATTAGGAAATTCATTATTGAATCGTTTAATGGAATTTTCTAACGATTTTAATAAGCAAAAGCTTTTAAATAATTTGCACACGTGCACACACACTATTTAAAGAATCTAGTTTATTAGCAAGTTGAGGTGACCGAATCTACCAGAATACAGATTGTAGCACTAGATCGGGGCCTCTGGTATCCGCCAGGTCTCCTATCTAGTGCTACAATTTCATATTTATAAATTATAAAAGAAATATAGTATTATGGTTTACTTTTCACAAAGTTACCCGTGATTATCGATCTCAAAGGATGTAATATAGCGCGGAGTGCGCTACTCTATATATCTAGGGAAACTATACACTGCTAATACTCGGCGCCATCTATTGGCAATAATATAAACTAACATTTTTATAAAAATGAAATTCTATCTGGTAGGATTAAACAAACCTATAAGATAGAATTTCATTCCCTGAATGCGCGGCCAATGTCCCTTAATGATAGAACATCACTACTGAATTTCACGAAAATCTGCTAATTAGTTCAAATTTATTAGTGAGGGACACACAACAGACTGACATGAGCTCGATTTTATAAACCTCTATTTCCGTCGGAAAAAAGACTAAAAATTAATCACTATCAACTACCAATCAAAACAAAAATTTTTTCCACTTGGCATCTTTCATATATTGCAGCGATTCTCAACCTGTGGTACGCAATTGATTTATAGATGGTACATGAAAGATAAACTATTTTTGAAAAATTATATTTAAATAATTTATTCAAAAATATAAAACTGGTATAAAAAAAGAAATTAAAACTATATCTCCATTATATCATTACTGCCTTTGTCAGTTCTTTATCATAGACAAAAATGTCTAGACTTATTGCACTCTAGATCGTACGCCATTTTGGCGCTATACTGCACAATTTCCAGCGCAATGGTTTTTATGCTGTTCTTATAGGTTAATTTGGAGTTTGCTATAATGGTAACTGATACGAGTGCTCAGTCCATGGCATGCAATGTTAAATTACAATTCAATAATACTGGTTTTAGTTCTTCACACAATCAGAAAAAGCGCTACAATCGCAATTTTTCAACATGAAAAACTGATGTCATGCTTGCAACATAGATTTTAAAAATAATATAATCGTAAATTTTTGGATTCCGAGAAAGATTTTAAAGAAATTGCAGATAAAGCTATTAAATTTCTAATACCATTTTGCACAAGCTATTTATCGTGAAAAAAAATTTTCAACAATATTATATTTAAATAACAAATATAGAACAAAATTAATACTTGAGCCTAATGCCATTTTGCACAAGCTATTTATCGTGAAAAGGGATTTTCAACAATATTATATTTAAATAACAAATATAGAACAAAATTAATACTTGAGCCTAATTTATGATTAAAACTAAATAACAGAGAGCCTGATATTAAAAATTTGTTTTGTAAAACAAGTTCAAGGTTCTCATTAATTTTAATTAAAAAGTTTTTTTTTATAATATTTTGATTATTTTTTATATAGTTTATGTATTATTACTAGCATTTTGAAAATGCTAGTAATAATAATTTATTTAAAAACAAAATATCTATTAAATCATTAATTTTTATTATGGTAATTGTTTTGGTTACCAAAAACTAAAAATAAATATTTTTTATTTGCCTACGTATTTTATTATTATTTTGATGCCGAAATTTCTTATAAATGATGGTGGTTCAGAAAAATTTTGATATTCTGGTACACGGAACCAGAAAGGTTGAGAACCGCTGGCCTATAGTAACCTATAGTATTTGCCACCTTGATTTCTTAGATTTAATATTTTAAGTTATAAATTATTAATTATATTACTCTATTGAATTTATAAATGCTTTTGATCAGGAACATAGTTTTGGTTAATACTGTACTCAAAATTTTCAAACTTGATAAACCTGAATAATTATATATGTAACAAGCATACTCTTTTTTATTTTATTACGAACTAGTCAGAATTTTTATTGTTATCCAGGAATTTTTAATACTAAATTTTTCCTTATATATATGCAACAATGAACGCCATTGTAGAGCAAACAGAGGAAGCATACTCTTTTTCATTTTATTACGAACTAGTCAGAATGTTTTTGTTATCCAGGAATTTCTAATACTAAATTTTTCCTTATATATATGCAACAATGAACGCCATTGTAGAGCAAACAGAGTTGATCGTGATATCATTATGACATCACAAATCGATGATATTCTGTATTGCCCATTCTATGTACAATCGGATGCAAAAAGGTTTTCATCTATTTCATAGGAGTTGCTTGAGCGGAAATTATGATCGATTATACTTGCTTGAAATCTAACTAAATGTATAGACAGGGAAATGAACTCTTCCATTTGCAAGGAGAATTGCAGCAACTGGATGAGGTGGGAAAAACCGGCATGATTAAGTGAAGAAAGCCGAAGTTTATACAGTATATTATTAAATGTTAATTTTATTATTAAATTATTAAATTTATTAAATTAGTATTATTAAATTTCTATGATTTTATTTTGAATAATGTGGAATAAGTGTTGAACATTTAATGAAAATATATTTTATTAACAACAATTATAACAATTTTCTTTTATAAAATAATGAAAATTAGGATTTTTTAAGGATAAATATCGATGTTTTATTTTTCACACATTTATTAGATAAAGTTTTAATTGTTGATTTTATTGAAATAGAAGTGTTTTGAAATTGTAAATAGATAGTTTTTGGCATAATTGTTTTTGATGGGTTCATTAAATTGTTTTCGCATTAAAAAAGATAATGCGAAAACACATTAAAGATAACTTAAGCGTAAAAGCGTAAAGATAACTTTCGCATTAAAGATAACTTAAGCGTCTAACAAGTAAGATTTACGATAATAAATACGCGGAGAATCTATGCGTTCGGAAACAAATTATTAGTGTAAAAACTCTGTATAATACATAACATATTATCTAATGGGCAAAGCCTAGTGCTTTGGTGGAGTTGAAAAACAAATTTTTTTTTTTATAATTTGCTATTCTTCGAATTCTTAATATTGAAATATATTGTTGTAAAACATTATTATACGCTAGGTAATGGTTATAGAATAGCTTAGAGAGGTGCTTTTAACATGTTTACAGATTCCAGATTATGAAGGATGCATGCGGGATGCATCCTATTAGCTTTGATAACTTTGCTGCCTTCAGCACTTATCATTACATGCATTTATCGTCGATATTATTAAGAAGATCAATCGTGGATGACCTGGTGATTTTTTAGGTGATACGCTCCCCCCTCTCTTCGTGCTGCTTTAGAATGTTGTAAACTGTTTGCCTACTTATTTGTAATATATTCGCTATGTCTTTCACAGGCATCCCGTTGTTCCTATGATGAATGATTAGCAACCTAGAACTCTTAGACGTAGTAGTTGGCATTTTGAAATAATTCGCACTCAACTTCAACAATCTAGTTCATGCCTTTAAATACGGTATTAAAATGACACTTCGGTATGCAACGCATCTTATTACTTAATAATTCAGTTATTGCCAGTAAAGTAACGATCCTAATTTATTGCATTAATATTTTTTACGTTATTTAATGTATTAATAAAAGTTAAGAGCAAAGTATAGTAAACGAAATCGTTTTTTTTTCGCATGTAAACGCTTAAATATGCAATATTCTTTCCACTCCCTGTTGCTAATTAACTGATGGAATGGTTTAACCCAAATTGTAGCCTACAACAATTAACAACTGAAGTAATGACTCAATCAGTTTTTGCGTATTGTACGAAAGCCGAACCGTTTCCGCTAATGTCAAAACCTTTCTATCATACACTGTAGTCAGTGTATGACAGAAAGGTACAGCCCCTACGGTAGATGTCAAAACCTTTCTGTCATAGACTGTACATCGCACCATCTAATTCACATATCCCGAAAAGTGAAAACCTTTTTGCATCCGACTGTACATCGCACCATCTAATTCACATATAAAATTTTGTTGGTAGCTGATTTATTCGATATCATTTTTTAAATGTCTAAAAATCCTTCAATGTCCCAGTTGTTTAAATCGCATCATTAGAAACAGCTGTATCAAGTATGACAATTATAAGTTTTTCTTTTAGGCGATTACTTCACACAAATAGATAAGCAGACAAACAGGTGAAAATATATGATTTAACTGTATTAGATATTGACAGGTTGAAAGCCTACGTTTGTTAATGTTGCATATCTTCTTATAAACAACTGGCCAGGATTATATTTAAAAACAATTATTTTTTGTATTTGAATTATTTACTTTGTCTTAAATATGCATAAAAATTCTTTGAAAAATTGTGCATAAATTCTTTATAGTTATTATAATAATAAAAGAATTACTTTTATAAAGAATTCAGGCACAACTTTTCCATATATTACTCCTTTCTTTAACATCTAATGCTTTATAGTGACAAAATAAAAGAAGCTGATTTGTGAAATTGCAATATTAATTCAACTTAGATAGTGTCATGGGCCAAGCATAAAATTTAAAAGTTGATATAATATCATACGTATAAGTGTGAAATTAATGAACTCTTAATAATGAAATTATAAACATACATATATTTATATATCTACAGATACATTAATTATATACTGTAGATCATTTTTTAGTCTAATATTTAGTTTTTTGTAAAATTTAATATCTGATATCAGTTTAAGTCTAATTTGTCATAATAATAAGACAAATAATAACTAATACTTATAGAATAATTTAATTATCTTATAATCACACAAGATTATAACACAAATAATATTTTAGAAATTGTTACTTTTGTTAATAGTTTAGAAAGTGGATAATGCTGAGCATGTTATACATTATTTTCAATCATATAAATCGTTTACAATGGTATAGTTTTGGGGATTTTTAAGAGGATTTTACTATGAATACGTTATGTAATTCTACAAATTGTTTTAATGAGGAGTTGCTTTAATTAAAAATACAAAGAATTGCAAATTGAAATCAGCCGAGCAATATTTAACAAAAACGAACTATGAATATTATATTTCTCATATCTTCAAATGTACATTTAGTGGTATTTTTGCTGTATATAGTATTAGTAATATTCTCTTTCTCTTTAAATACCAAACAAATTGCCTTCACACTGGCAATCCGATTTATCTATTTTCCTTTTCATTGATATCATAATAAAATCTCTCATTCTGCTCTTTGATCAGTATCAAAATTTTCTATTAAACATATAAAAATTTATTTCCTGCACATCGGAACATTAAATTCAAATTACTGCCTAATTTTTCAATTTTTTTTCCAATATATTTTTTTATGCTTTCATAATTTAAAGAAATATTTTAAAAAAGAAATCTTAATCAGGTATCATGAGAATTATTTCAAGTAGGTCTATATAAAAGTAGGATAAATTATGAAAAAAAATTGTAGATAGGAAAAAATAATTTCAATATTCTAGTGAACATGCATGCTCTAATTATCGGATAATAATTAAAAATTTTGCAAATCCTAAAAGCAATATAGAGATATGAATGAATTTAGTAATTGATGCTTGAAATTTATATCTTTGGACATGAAAATTTCTCTAATTATTATACAATAAAAACATATTTAAATTTCTAAAAATATTGAATTGAATAAATTTTCGCTAATCCTATGATACAATATATATGACAATATTCACACAATTAATTTTTCATATTAAAAAAAAAAAGTGAAAATATATATTTTATGCTATAATCATTTAATAAAAAATTATAAGACTATCTATTTACCGAATTTATTTACAGTATTTTAGAAATTTTTACATATATTAAAATGGTTGTATACAGTATACGTCATGTTTATTCATACGAATTTTTACAGGTTGGGCCAGGTTCTGTGGTATTCAGGATCCACCTATCGAAGACAACTATGTTCAGCATTGTGTCTACGAGAAAAAAGCAATGTAAGTAATTGTTTTATTAATCATCCTGTAAATACAGTATACATATCTATTATTAAATCAATTTTAATTTTTTTTTATGTTTAGTCTCTGCATCAAAGTATGCGGCCTATACCTATCTATTATTAAATCAATTTTAATTTTTTTTTATGTTTAGTCTCTGCATCAAAGTATGCAAACCAGGATTTCAAGCTTATGCTTATCGCTCTACTAATTATCTAAAAGATATTTCTACTTGTGAATTGAAAGGATATACGGTTTCAATATTCAATCCACCATTCAGCTGTACATTCGAAAGTAAGTTACTTTGATGATAATCATGGAAAATAAACAGTGCCTAATAGTTGCCTTAAAATAGTGTATAATATTATGGCTTGAAATTTTAAATACTGTATATTAAAATCGATGAATTCAATTTCTATCTTTTAATAATTTTTATAATGAACTTCTAGATTTCTTTAAGTTAGTAAATACGGATGTTATTTCTAATGATAAAAATTGAAGAAACGAATGAACAATGTATTATCGAAAATCCAATTAATGCTGATTTTGCACGCAATAATATGGGCGAATAGACTCAATACAGGTATCGTACCTAATACGATCAGCAGCGACGATTTTTAAATATTTTCACAGGGCAAGAATTATCAATATCCAAATATTTATATAGCATTTCACGAAAATCTACACAAAAATGAACGTTCATTTTGCATTTATGATTATTTTTGCACTGTTGAATATAAAACAACACGGAGCGAAAAGATACTTTTGCTCTCTTATTCAAATTTCCACGGAGGCAGCGATGTTTCCGATCTTAAAACACTGAATTATAAAATTTTGTTGAAAATTATAAAGTTGTTCATTATTCAGAGTCAAAATTTATTTTAAGTTTGAATAAAATTTATTTCTTTAAAATAAATAATTTATGAAATTGCGATTAAAGAATTAAAATAATCCAAAGATTATCAAAAAAATCTTTGGCTAAAGAACAATAAATTTTAGGCTAAAATCAATCCTAACTAATATATGTGATTTACAGTCTTTATTCTCAATCCTTAACTCGAAGATAAAATCGCAAATGCCTTCAAGACAAAATTACAGTTTAAATTCTCTTAATCCATCTAGAATTAATCCTATGTCAGGTAAATGTCAGATAATCCGAATCGAAATATGAAAAATAAAAAGTTCATTTCAGAAGAGATTATTTACAAAAAACTTCGAGTTTTCTATCAATGATTGAACATTTTTCTTTAGCAATATATTCTGTATTATTATCTATTTACAGTATTTGTATTCTAAATTTGTCTTTCGGCGATATCTTTTGCTTCATTAATCTGAATTATCATTTAATCCTGATGTCCTCTCCCCAATTAATCTGATTATATTTTTTCGCTGCATGTTGCAAATTTGTTAACTGCTAATGCCTCTGTATCACAATCAACTCTCAACCGGAAATCAAATGTAGATACAGTACTCAGAAATAGTTTACCTTCATTATTTAGTTACTTTTAAATTATTTGCTAAACAACGCTTAAATCTTTTATTTATTGATTAGATATGATTGAATTTCATAAATTATGATATAAACGTTTTTCGATATAAAATAAACTAAATTTTAAATTATAACTACGGCTATAATATTTTTTTGGAATATCATTGCCGTAAATATATATTATTAAATAAATATATAGGAATCTTAATAATAATTAGTTTCTAAAGTTTTATTTGTTATTTTTTTGTACTTAACTTTTGCTACTATATATTATACGAAATTTTATTATTAACCTACATCAAGATCATGAACAAATAGTTCTGGAAAGAATTAATCATGTATTTTCGGAACGTTTCTTTATTTCGGAAGGATTAAATGTAATACATTAAACTATATATCACTGAAATTATTTTAAATGGGATCTATTTGATAGATTTTTATGAATTATTATAAGGATTGAAATTTGAACGTCGGCTATTTTAGACGCTTGAAGCTAGAAGATTAAATTACGTAACGTCGAGATTGCCGCCAATGATATATTATTATTCGTGAATAATATTAAATTCCATGAAAATCTACTGATTAGTTTAAAAGTTAATGTTAAACAGAGACAAAAAATACGCGCACAGATAGCATGCTGATCTTAGAACTTCCAATTTACTTTGGAAAATAAGCTAAAAAGAGAATTTCGATTTTCATCTTTTATTCTAATAGCTTCAAAGATTTAAAAATAAGACATTTAAGCTTCTGAGTATTCTCCCCTCATAACTTTTAGGGCTATATAATTTTTTTTTCTATGAAATTCAATAAAGATGCCATACCATCTAAGATAATTTTGATTGCGTGCATTGTATTTTAATCCCTCAATTTTAAGAATAGGCCTTCTATTTGTAACAATTAAAGTAGGCAATTAATTCTTTTCAGTACTATTAATTACACATGATAAAATGTTTACAATATGTGCATTTTTTGTCTAAAATTGTTCATTTAAAAATCACGGTATAATGAAATCTATTAATCAATAATTTGTGTCAGCTTGATGTCATCCTTGTGCATTGTTAATCAGTTTTCTTCTTGGCAGGGAAAAGCTTTGATTTTATAATTTAATTAGATTAAGATAAACGAGAAATATTCGTAACAGATATTTCTCTTTTGTACGAGTTTTATTTTTAAAAGCTAGTTTGTATTTTTATACAGTATTCTGAAATTTTATACATAATTTGCAAACTGAATCTTTAGGTCCGGGTTATACCGAACAACTACCTTTTACCATTGAATCTAATGATAGCGACGAAGAAGACGATAGTAGCGAAGAAGGCAATAATGAAAAGTAATACTGCAACTGATTTTTGAAGATTGTATATCAAATTAAATTGAAATAAAATTTGTTGTTTTGATCAAGTATAAAATCATTTAAGCAACATGTGATCCTTGAAAAATATTTCTTCCTTTTAGATTTTATCGATTTTATTATAAATTCTATAAAATATTTGTAATCACTAAAATATTTAATGATTAATTCTTCTGTTCATTTAAATACTGAAAATGAAAAGTTTTCCAAGAAAAAGATTATTCGACTAAAAATAAGTTATGTTATATATATTTTCAATTATTATTTTGAATTTATTATATACTACTAAATGGAATTTAAACAAGTAAAAGAAACCTTTATTCATTATATAATTTCAATTATATTTCCATGATTTTTAATGTTTTAATATCTGTGATAAAAAAAGAATTTATTAAACTTAAATTACAAGATTTATACGCAAAGCATGTATAACTGCATATCTAAAACAATTTTTTTTTTTTAAATTAGGCTATAATAGAATGGCTCTATAGTCAATATACTGTATATAAACGCACGAAACCAGAAACTCTGATGACGTCATAATAAAAAAGTTATATAATTAAAACGTAGGAAGAGGGAAAGTTTTACATTGCATGTATAGGAAAATGCTCGGACTTCCGAAAATAGACGTTTAAAGCGGGAAAGTCGTACGATACGGGAACGCACGAGCGGGGTTTCACTGTATCAATATATACATAAAATATTTAAACAAAACAATGTAAAAAATAAATAAATATAAAAAAATTAATACCGAGAATTGAACCAGCGATCACACAATTAAGCAAGTAAAACAGACTACATTACTAGACCATGTTTTTTAACTTTCGAATTCTAGTATATATGAATTCAGCACAAAACTTCTTGCTCAATTTTCTCAACAATGGTTGAGTTGTGTACTTTATTGTTTGCACATTATATTGTCCTAGTATACTGCTACAAGTATGCACAATAAAAAAAAAATCAGAACCCGAATGTCTGAACCTCCCCTTGTAAGTTATTTCAAATTAAATTTAAAAATCAGAAAAGGATAGTGAAAAAATTTATATAAATATACAATGGAATTTATGCAAATACATCTCTCCTTAGTACTGACATCACATTAGATTGAATAAGCATTTTGCTAGAGTGATGCAATGAGGGTATAATCAGTATTGTGGTTTCTAATAATAATCCATTAAAAAAAAATGTAGGGTAAAATAATTTTTGCTTATAATAAATAAGAGTGGAATATTTCTGCTGATCACTGTTACATCTTGGAAAGTGTCTTATTAGTGTATTTAAATGATCATAAAGTAAGGTCTGTGCTATGGCTGATACATAGGCACTATCAGTCAATTCATGAACTGATTTTTTTTAATCAAAATTGGAAAGATACAAAGTGACAACAAAGCTCAGTAGGAATATTCAATTCTTACTTATTTGGTTAACTAGTTAGTACATTTTAATCAAGAAAATACTTTTATCTCTCTACTTATTTTCAGATTTGATGGAATGTAAGTATCAATAGATCACAGCATCCCTTGCAGATAACACTTAAAGATTTTTAAATGGTAATTCCTCTAGTCACAAAAATTTTATAAGAATAGTTCAATTGAAAAAAGGATTATGACCCACACAAATTTATATGATTTTTTAAAGTGAAATTCCATTTTGCATGAGAAATTATTGATGATACAAGTTAAAAAATGATATTGAAAATGTCAATAACTGCTTAAGGTATTATAAGAGAATCAGCAATAATCTTATTTTTTTAAGTTAATTCAGTGGGTGTTCCTCTACTTGCAGACTTTTTCACGTACTAATGATATTTTAGGTATTATAACAAAAACTGGCCTAATTCAATATTTTCATAAAACTGCATTATATATTACACAAAAATGCGAAATTGTTTATAATTAAGAGAAATATTTAATGGATTTAAAATTCAATGGACTAGACTCCATCCATAGTGAAAAAAACTCATCTGAAAAATAAGCCGTATCCCCAAATAAGCATTGTTTTGATTTAAAATATAATTCTAAACAAATTATTAAAATAATCAAGTAGTTTTTCATGATTACTTTAAATCTATACGAATAATCTGTTAATGATAGAACAATCTAAAAAATGAAACCAGTTTAGTTATAAGAATGCAAATATATTCAATCACTAATGTTTAATCCTCCAGCAACCTGCCATACATTTCATGCAAATGGAGTTTAACCTATACAAAATACATCAGCCCTTCAACATTTGCAAATTTGAGTACAGATAGGCCTCGATTAGCGCGAATAATTGGTTCCACGAATTTCTCGCGCTAATCAAATTCGCATTCACAAAGTAGCCATAAAGTTTGAATATGGGCTACCTGACTTAAAGCTGCAATTATTTACAATGAAAATTTGGAAAGTATATAACGACTATAGAGTTGTGCATGGTCAAAATGTCTTATATATTTAATTTGTTTATCAATGACAATAAATAAAAAAATTACTTGTATCCGTGAAGTACTTTCATTTGACAGAATGTTACTTCTTTCAGCAAATGACAAACGAGATTGCAGTAACATTGCTAAATAATATAATTATATTATTATTAAATAAATACTATGTTATTATAATAATAATTAATTATAATTTTGTCATAATGGAGAGATTTTCGTCTCTTCATTTTAGATAAATTAAATCAATACAGGAATACCTCGATTATCGCGGTTATTGTTGCCACGAAAAATACCGCAATAATCGAATCCGCGATAATAGGGATAAATAATGCATGTAAAATGGGTGATCGTTGCCAAGGATTTTTCAAATCTATTGATTAAATTTTATATGAGGTAAAAAAGAAATCTGTTAAACGTGCTAATCTTTTAAGCTGATCATTACGTTTCTTCTTAATAGCT
>AYEL01072667.1:0-63050 GCA_000484575.1 Olivierus martensii
TTTTCCCGATTAAAATGAACTCGGAGACAACGTAAAACAAATCAAAGATTTATTAAAGAAGGTAGGAGAGAGATTTTACAATTTTTCGGCCTTAGAATGGCATCCATACCAGGTTGAGGTCAATAGGCTTGAGGATCTCTACCACGCCAACGCTATTAATAACTTCCGAAAAGTCCTGAAGAAGAGAGAAAAGCACTCTAAATTGGACAGATTCTTTATCGGAAAATAAACATAATAGATTAAAATGCAAGACTATGTATGTATATATTATTGTTATTACATATAAATAAACATAGTAAGAAATTATATAATTTTTTATTTATGATTTTTTGGGTCTCTGGAACGAATTAATCAAATTCTCATAAAAACCTATGGTAAATCGATGATCGGTTAACGAACATTGTCTTGGAACGGATTACGTTCGTTATCCGATCACCCACTTATTAGATAAGAATACATCGAAATCTATAAAAGTTGTGTTAATTTAAATAGAATATTTTTTCTCACAAGTTCCAAGGGATGAAATAAAATCGATTCATTTACATTGAATATTTCCAAGAAAAATTTTTCTTTTGTGGATCTACAAAAATTAGATGTTCGATCGCTAGGATGTGAAAGCCCAGCCATAATATTAAATGTAAACTATTATTCTTCGTTTATTAGTCTTTTCATGATTTCATTTTTCTTCAACGAGGCGCCGGATTGGGTGCAATCGGCTTAGATCCGGCAATGGGTGCGAGAAAGCATTTTCGGGGATGCAAGAGGTTTCTAAATTTTCGATGGAAACTATCGCCTGTGAGAAACTGATGAACGCTACGTCCGCTTTTGAGACCTACAAGACTGGGTCTCACAGGCGTAAAACGCGACGTCAGTACGCTGACGTCGCGTTTGAAACGTCGAACGTATCGATGTTCAGACCGAAAGCATACGACGCGACGTTAATAAACGACGTCGTTTAACTATTGGCTAATTACTGTGACATCATTTGAAGTTAGCTGATTTAAGATGGATAACGAAACTCAGGCCGTGTTCGAAGTGCCGGTAAAAAATACTTTGTAGACCGGTTTGATCAGTTCACCGGAAGTTCCGCCATATTCAGACCTGTTCGAAGTATTTAGACCTCTTCTCCATGTGATCTGCGGAGATCGCTTCGACAAGACCACATTCATGTGGTATATCTATGTGATCTACCGATCTAAAAATGGAGATAGTAGCAATTCGCGACTACACGGCTTCTTTCAGATTATGAAAATATTTAAATAAATTATTATACTCCATTTATTAAAATTTTATTTAATATTTTTATTAAATTTTATGTTTATTATATTTGCATAAAATCTTAAAAGTTAAATAATAGAAAGTTGAAATATATATATATCATTGATATATAATAATTATATATTTTAAATATTTTATTGTATTTAAATAGTTTTATCATAATTTATAATGTCCACTGAAAGTGATAATTAAAGTTGTTAGTTCATTCTGACATTTTTCAATATCATCATCATAATTTTAATTATCATCATTTTTTGATTATTTATATATTTTCTAAAGAATCCTAATTATTTCTCACAACGAATTAAATTATATTCAAATTTGATACCAAGGAACGTAAACTTGTCTAGAGTACTTCAATGTTCGAATATCAATCTCTCTTAAGACTACTCTAACTGAGAATACTTAGGATTAGTACTCTTTATAGAAACAGTCTTGGCAATAGTAGTCTTGATACTTCGAACACAGCCTCAAGAACTGTTTTATTTATCGGTGGCTTCATTTATAAATTTATCGAATTTTCTTATATCTTCCAGAAATGCTTCATTATTGAACGCGCACATGGTATCTTCTCTACTCGCCATATTTAATTACGAAATAAAACAATCTCTCTTCTGATTGTACGAATGGCCAACGTACTCTTGGAGCAGCTCATAAAGTTGAAGAAAAGTCATCTCCGGCGTAATGACGCAGCGTCCAGCAATATATAGGATGTGACACCATCACCATCGATATGCCGACGTATTTACCTCGCGTTTTACGCCTCTGAAACCCAGCCTACACTCTCTACCTTTGCCTCATTGCATTGCACTTACCAATAAATGCAGTATTAAAAAATCTGTTGATACGCGTGTATGCATCCTCTGAATACGAACGTTAACGGTGTAGTTGGACGAAGAAACTAAGTAATTTTCTTTAATTCACCAACATTAATCGGTTAAAGTTGGACTTAAACCGACTGATGTTGGTGAAACGAAAATAAGCAATAATTTGCAACAACATAACCACTAAAAATGAGGTATTGTTTAGTATGTATATGTAAATTTATTTGTATATTTTTTAATAACAAAAACTATCTCGAAATAGATGTAATTTCTTAAATAAAGAAATATAAACACATTTTTCAAGAGGGTGCGAGAACTTATTTTTAAATTCAGGGGGTGCCGATCACTAAAAAGGTTAAGAACCACTGCTGTAGATTGAATAAACCTATGTTAAAATGATCCCATTGAAAACTTTATTCTTCAAAAACACTCTACAATGGATTCCGCTTAATTGGGACAAATCTCAAAGAACGGAAACCAAACTAATAAACTAATACATAATTTAAACACTTAATTGGGACAGTATCAAAAAAGGAATTTTCAATTTTTTATATATTTTAGGGATTTTTCGAAAATATGGCAACAATACGTACAATAATTCTTGTTGTGCGCTTTCTTAAAAAATTCCTTATATAAAAATTATAACAATATTTTATTGTACCGGTATTTTTCAGGTTAAACCTTTCTACAAGACAATACAAACACAATGGAGCGGGTCGTTTTTTATCATCTTATTAGATACACATCGTCGACACACTGTCGCCGCACTAATATAAACATTCATTCTTTAGTAAAATTATAAGTAAATATCATTGTTGATAAATAATACATAACAATACTGTATTCGGCAACACTAGCGTGACAAGAATCAGTATCTATCGCAATGAGTCCGGCAAGTGTGCCTCTACTTAGAGTCTATCGTTACTGTACCTAGCGATATTCATTTACAGTGTCGATTTTATTTAAAATTGCACAGATGTAATTACCGCCAAAACTTAAAATATTGAGTGACACTTTTCTTCAAAACATAAAAATGTGAGTAAAATGCCAAATGAAGAAAAGCTGAATACAATGTATGTATGTGTATTAAATTTTGGAAAACAAAATAAATTGTTAGAGTTTTGTTACCAGCCACAATCACGCTGCATCTGCCAGCTTTGTTGCAGCTCTTAGCATTGGTACCAATGGAAAACCGTTTACAGACAGCAAATTTTTGAAAAACTCATCCATAAATTGTTCCGAACACTTATTTAAAGGCTTTGCAAATGAAAAACAAATCATTGAGAGAATTAAAGAAATGCCATTGTCAGCTAGAACAGCTCAGTGTTGCATTGAAGATATGGTTGAAAATACTGACGAACAGGTCAAAATTGATTTGTTATCTAGTGACGTAATTAGCATTGCACTTGATGAACGTAAATAGTATGTGTAGGCTTGCAATTGTTATTAGATATGCATCAATAAATAGTTCAAAATTCAATGAAGAACTTTTGCAGTCTTGCTTATATGAATGGCACGACCAAAGGCACTGACATTTTTCATTGAGTACAAGAGTTTACTAATTTCAAAAATGGGCAAGTATTGGATTTAAAAAGTAAATTGTTTTCCATAACAACTGATGGTGCTCCAGCTATGAGAGGAAAAACTGTTGGATTTGTGAAACTAATGGAAAATGAACTTGATTGCTCACTTTTATCATTTCATTGTATCATACATGAAGAAAATTTATATGCAAAGGCATCTACGCAACAACTTAAAAATGTAATGGAAAAGGTTGTTAAGATCGTAAACATGATAGTAGCACAATCAGCATTAGTACACAGGTGCTTCAAAGCTTTTTTGACAGAAATTGAATCAAAATATGGAGATTTGCTGTTATAATCGGAAATACGATGGTTAAGTCGAGGCAAAGTTCTTAATAGATTTGTAGTGTTTTTTGATGAGATACAAATATTTCTTTACGAAATTGGTGAACATGATCTTGGACTCAATGATAAAGAATGGTTTTTAAGACTTTTGTTTTTAAGAGACATAATGAACTGATATAATGGTTTCAACCTATGACTCCAAGGAAATAACCACACAATTTTGAAAATGTACAAGGAATGGAAGAGTTTTTTTTCAAAATTAATATTACTTAAAACAGACAAAAAAAAGAAAGAATTTCGTTTCTTTCTCTTGTTAAAAGGGTAACATAAAAAAGAAAATATCGATGTGAGGAATCTTAATATGTTAGAAAGTTGGATTTTGTGCATTAAAAGTGAATTTGAAAGTCGATTTCAAGTTTTTAAGAAGCACGGCAAAATTTTTACTTTTATAATAAAGCCCAAGGAAATAGAAGAAAATCTTTTTCATATTTGCAGTATTTTCAATATCTTAAAAGTTGACAATTTTAATTTAGAAATGATTGTTTTTAAAAGTTCAGCGTTATTGATGGATAAATTCAAGACATTGTAGAAAGATTTGGGAAAAATCAGAAGATTATGATCTTTTTTCATGATATCAACATGTTGAACATCACACTCTATGAAGTTTTCATCTCTGAAAAAATTGGCTTTGCCATTTTGTCCATATTCAGTTTAACTTATAAATGTGAGCAAATATTTTCATACATGAAATTTATTTTAAGTAAGAGCAGGAACAACTTAACTACCAAAAATTCAGATACTTGTGTTCGTCTTAAGATTAAGATGAACACAAGTATCAGTTAAGTCAGACTTGACTAAATTGACGTCACAAGTTCAGCATCAGGGGAGCCATTGATATCGAAGAGAAAAAGAAAGTTCATTCAGTTATGTTTATTTTTATAATAATTAGAATTATAATTATAATTTTTATGCTTAAAGTATATTGTAATTATTTTCTCAACAAAATTCATCTTATTATTCATCAAAAAAGACTGTTTTAAAATGAAAATACCACTGACCCGAAACATCGTCTTAATACACACATTTTGGTTGGTTTTGACCTGCAGCCAAAAAAGTTTGCCAACCCTTGATGTAGACTGCTACATATTCCAACTCTGTTTTCTGTTATGTATCATTTTTGTGCAGCAATATATTTTTCCTAGTGTCATTTGAGGGAAAAGCCACTCACTGCATGTGGTTAGTTACCTCTAAGCTTCATTAAGCATTTCTACATAATTTTTATTAATTATGGATTTATTCAAATTTTCTTTAAAAATGTGCCATTTTTTTTCTTTAGGGTAATTGGATCTGCAGATTGAATTTGGGATATAATTCTTCCAATCTACATTGATATCTTTGTGTAAAGCAAATTTGGAAAAAGCAATGCTTTTTTCCCCCTATTTGGAATTATGTGTGTGTTCTTTGATCCTGTTTTATTGCTGCTGTCTAGTGATCCCAATATAATATTATATGATACAGGCAGCTTTGTGGATGGGTACTTTATATACACCAGCTATGTCAATTTGTTTTTGTTTTTCTTTTTCATATCTTATACATGAAAATATTGTCAGGCCTCTTTTCATAGTAATTGGATTTTGGAAGATTTTTCTTTTAACTTTTTATTTGTGGAATGATGGGATGTCATTTAATTCCTATTTTTCTTATGCTTGCTTCTATAATTTCATTATTTTCTTGCTAAATCATTTCTTTTTTGCATCACAATTTTATAAAATTTCCTTATATTGTAATCTAATGTTTCAACATACATCAGGGATGCAATACAAACATATTGTGTGCCCCAAAGATGATCTTCAGATACATTAAAATCCACAAACCAAAATTCGAACTCAGAGTAATAGTAAATATTTTCAAATTCATAGGAAACAAATGTCAAGAAAAACTAAAAAGTTTGCAAATACAGTATTAATAGCACTAAAAAACTGATCATGAAATTAGAAGTTCCCCTCTTGATGATGTATTAATTATTATAGATTTCAGATGATCATATCAAGTATACTATTTGACCTCACTGTAATTGAAATCAGGAATTTATTAATAGACTCAGTAAACACCTCACTCAAGTTTAGTTAAGTTCTGTATGATGCATTGCATGTTGCAAGTGAAAATTTCTACTTCAAATTACATGACACTTATTATATCCAAAAAAGAGGATGCCCTATAACAGCATTTCTCAAACTGTGGGTTGCGACCCTAAAAGGGGTCGCGAAGCGAAATTCTGGGGTCGCAAAAATTAAATTCAAACACTTGAATTTCAGTTTATATAATGGGGTCGCAAAAATTAAATTCAAATACTTGAATTTCAGTTTATAAGGGTCGCAAAAATTAAATTCAAATACTTGAATTTCAGTTTATATGTAAGGAGTCGCAAAAATTAAATTCAAATACTTGAATTTCAGTTTATATGTAATTACAAAAATTAAATTCAAATACTTGAATTTCAGTTTATATGTAATTTCCACAAATGTCCAATATTAACATTTGGACTATTTTCAGTGTAGTTGGCTGATTGTGTTCATTTTAATAAGTGTGTAAGGTGTGGTTTGTTGATTGTGTTCATCTTAATAAGTGTGTAAATGACTTATATACTTGTTTATGAATTTTCAGTGTAGTTGTTTGATTGTGTTCATCTTAATAAGTGTGTAAATGATTTATGTACTTGTATGGTTGTGTTCATCTTAATAAGTGTGTAAATGACTTATATACTTGTACGTTATTGTTCATCTTAATAAGTGTGTAAATGATTTATGTACTTGTATGTTTTTTGATTGTGTTCATTTTAATTAAGTGTGTAAATGATTTATATACCTGTATGTTTTATTTCATATTTAAATATGTGTATAAATGATTTATGTATTTGTATGTTTTATTTCATATTTAATACCTGGGATCGGGAAAAATGTCATAATGAAAAATGGGGTCATGAATGAAAAAAGTTGGCAAAAAATGTCGTAATGAAAAATGGGGTGATGAATGAAAAAAGTTTGAGATAAATCTCGTAATTAAAAATGTAAATAAAAAGAGTTTGAGAAGCGCTACTCTAGTATATCGGATTTTCATTATATTTAATACTTGGGGTCGTGAAAAATCTCGTAATGAAAAATGGGGTCATGAATGAAAAAGGGTTGCGAAAAATCTCGTAATGAAAAATGGGGTCGTGAATGAAAAATGTTTGAGAAATGTTGGTATAGACAATAAATCGGCGAGTGCGTATTTCGTTCGCCATGAAAAACCTATAACAATCAGCTAGTCAGAGAAACTAAATAAAAAGTTATCAGGAAATACAGAAAACACATCACCTTCTACACCCATAACATAGACAACATTTTCATCATATTAGACAACACGATATGCACAGAAAAAAATTGTTAAAGATATTAACACCAACAGTTATAGTTTTAACCTGATGACCAACAGTTATAGTTTTAACATTGATAATCCTTATCAATGTTATTTTACAGTAATAAAAATAACAATTATCCCATTTTAGTTGTTTTAATCTGAATGCCTGCCACTTCAAACTATAATTCCTTGAAGATTAGAATGTTTTTCTTTCATCAGTATTTTTTTGTTGTTTACACTATAATTAACTGCAATCTGATTATTGCTTTTTGTTCTTAAAACTTTTTATTTTCTAATTGCGAATTTTTTCACGAATGATTTATGAATACAAATCGATATTAACAATAAAATGCCTATAATTAATGATGCTTTTTGTTCTTAAAACTTTTTATTTTCTAATTTTAAGAATTTTTTCTGATTACTACTCTTTGTTCTTAAAACTTTTTATTTTCTAATTTTAAGAATTTTTTCATTGAAGTTTATGGATACAAATTAATATTCGCAATAAAAAAAATGTCTATATTTAATATGTAATATAATAGCAATATAATATATCTTACAAAATAAAATAAAAAAATGTTATGTATATATTTTTTATTCACTGGTTTATTTCACCCATCCTCATTATTTGCATGTTAAAAGGCTTTGTTAAATCTGTTTCATTTAGCACTTTGTTTCCTTGGAATGTATCCCCCACATTAAATGGGGTCTTACTGTAATAGGAAAATATTAGTTGATTATGTTAAAATAAACTAAAATATATCTTAATCATTCATATAATTTTTTAATAATTATATGACAAAATTTGATTCAACAGATATTACATAACTCATAAATAATTTCTAGAAATTTCAGCCATGTTTTTTTCATTCTGGCTTATTTTGTTCAGAGGACTTGTCACTATCTAAAAATATTATTTCATTGGATGACTAAAATTTCATTTTAAAAATATTCTTCTCCAGTCTTGTATATGCAATGAAAAATTACAAAAAATAAAATTCATAAAAATTGTTTTGTTAGAAAGAGAACAAAAAATTCAATAAATACTGAAAGTTTCAAAAGATTTCAATGTGAAATCTTGCTTAATTTTCAATTTTTTTTTTTTTTGGCATATTAATTAGGCTTAATTTCAAAACATCATCAGCACTCATGAGGCTAATCCTCAACATAGAACAAGTCAGCAAGGAATCAGTAAAATTTTTGGATGATAACATATACAAAGATGGTGACAGATACAATGCAAAAGTTTATAGGAAACCAACAAATATGCTGATATATGTCCATAGTGCATCATATTATTGCAACAGATACAAAATAGCAAGTTTCCATTCACTTACTGAATGAACCTTCACCATCTCATGCACTTCATTGAGCTAAGGAAGAGTTAGACTTCTAAAGGACACTGCCATCAAGCATGGAATACAACATAAGGAAATTTTATAAAATTGTAAGTGATGCAAAAAAGAAATGGTTTAGCAAGGAAAACAATGAAATTACAGAAGCAAGCATAAGAAAAATAGCAGTTAAATGACATTCCATCATTGCCTCAAATAAAAGGTTAAAAAAATCTGCCGAAATCCAATTAGTAGAAAAAAGTGTCCTGACAGTACTTTCACACATAAGAAATAAAAAAGGGAAATGGAAACAAATTCACAGCTGATATGTATAAAATACCCATCCATACAGAACTGATAATATCCAATATTATGTGATGATCATTAGACAGTGGCTACAAGACAGGATCAATAAGCACATACAGGATGCCAAATATGGCCAAAAAAAAAAAACACTGCTTTATCTGAATTTGCTTTATGCAAAGACATCAGCATAGATTGGAAGAATGCAAGAATTATATTGCAAATTGTTCCACAAATCCTTTTTCATTAAAGAAAATTTTAACAAGTCTATTAATAAAAACGATGCAAAAATGCTTAACGAAGCTTGAAAGTGGCTAGTCACATAGGAGTGGACCAAGCCTGCCAAGTGACACCAGGAGAGAAATATATTGCCATGTAGATGACATGTAACCAATGACATTGTCAGAACACTTAGCAATAGTACTATATTGCCACAGACATTGTATGCATCTCTATGCATATATGTGTGTATATATACAGGGTGTTTTCTAGCACCCGTACCACCCTTTTTTCTTGGAAATGCGATGAGATAAAAAGTAGAGGAAAAATTTTGATTACCAAAGTATATCTGAAGAATCGAATGGGCAAGATAAAAATTTTGTGGGCCATTGGAAATAGGGGCACAAGGGGTCAACTATGATATCTCCAATGGAAACCAATGCCGATTTTGGCATAATTGAATAGAACTGTGAAAAACAAACAATGTTTGTTTTGAAAGTTTCTTAATATCACTTACGGATTGTGAGATATCACAAAAAAAAAAAACCACCTTATGTACCGCCGATTGGGCTATTCAACCAATAATAAAAGGAAGAATCTGACAGAGGGCATCTGTGTACATCATAGCGCTCATAAAGGGTTGAAACAAGTCTAGAAACCCTTGTTCTTGAGTATGACACCATGCCAAACTGTGATTGCGAAAGACTTACCACACTTGCAGTTCGAGTGCTACTACCGAGTACCAGAATTAACTTTAAATCTGCATAATACTGCTCTTTGCTTTTTCAATAATATTTGGCAATGTACACAGATGCCCTCTGTTTCATTTTTATTCTTCTTACTGCTTGAATAGCCCATGCGGTGGAATTTTTTTTCTTTTTTTTTTTGTGATATCTCACAATTCGTAAGTGATATTAAAAAACTTTCAAAACAAAAATTGTTTTTTCACAGTTCTATCCAATTATGTCAAAATTGGCATTGGTTTCCATTGGAGATTTCATAGTTGATACCTTGTGCCCCTACTTCCGATGGGCCCACAAAATTTTTATCATGCCCATTCGATTCTTCAGATATACTTTGGTAATCAAAATTTTTTCCTCTACTTCCTACCTCATTGCGTTTCCGAGAAAAAAGGGTGGTACAGGTGCTAGAAAACAACCTTGTATATATATATATTTGTAAATCAAAACCTGATAGGATATTTAAACATAATCACAAATTTGTGTTTAAGCTGTTTGATCTGCTTAGACTTGTTTAACAATAAAAGAAGCATTGGCTAATAATTTTAGAATTTTGACTGATAGAATATGTTATTGATTACCATATTTATTGATTAACAATAACATTTAAATAATTAAGAATTTAAATAGTATATAAAAAAAATATGAATATATCTTCTTAAATTTTACATTATATAAAATGTAAAAATATTTATAATTTAAATAAATATGGAAACAAATGCATATAATGAGTTAATGGAATAATTTTTTTATTGTATTGATTACATAGAAAAGTTTAATTTTTAACATTATCTTCAATTTAATACTAAATATATAATTATTTTTAGTGTACGTTGGAAGATATTATTAGGATTTAATTGTAGAAATAGATTACTTCTATCAGGAACTCCAATTCAAAACAGTATGGCTGAGGTATGTTTATTTTTAATTTTTTGTAAAATTCATTGTATGAATAAATACAATGTTTTATAATTTTTCAGTTATGGGCACTTCTACATTTTATTATGCCAACATTATTTGATTCTCATGAAGAATTTAATGAGTGGTTTTCAAAAGATATTGAAAGTCATGCAGAAAATAAATCAACCATTGATGAAAGTGAGTATATTTATAAAAATATAATGCTTTATAAGATATTAATTATAAGGAAAAAATTGATAAACCAATTACATTTGGTTTTTTATACTAGCAATGAAAGGTTCCTAATTAAATTGAAATGTTATTTAAAATAAGTAATTGATCAAGCCAAATAACAAATAGCAAGAATAATTTGAAATAAACTGTAACTAATACTGAAATAAAGTTAGTATAAGTTAGTTTTAATCTATTAATAATTCATCTATATATAATTTTTGACTATCTGAAATAAAAATTTTTAAATAAATAGTCAAAAATTGCCAGTTAGATTAGGATAGATAGGGCTAGTCCGCACTATCTACTTGCCAAATTATTTAATAATTATATTATAAAACTTTGTATGTTATCTCTCTGTCTCATCCATTTGCAATGAATTACATTAATTTATTAATTGTAGAATTTATTAGATTTGTTGTTAAAGAAAAAAAATGATTGTATTTAACCATTTTGTTTCTATTATTATCTAGCATAATGTTCACCAGAATCTATGTTATTTATTTTTAATTTCATTTTTATACTTAAATCATAAAAAAATAATTATTCTAAATTATATTAAAAAAAAAAAATAAAAAAATAAAAAAATCTAAATTATATTAAAAAAAAAATTTTTAGTAACCTCTTATGAATGTTTCATTTAAAAAAACTTTTCTGTGTGTAAATTTTCAAAAAAGTAATTTTCAGTTTAAATTTAAATATTTTTTCTAATTTTTATGAATAAACTTTGTGTTCTGAATACTTGTCTAAAATAACATTTTCAAGACACAGATAATTTTTGACTACAAAAAAAATTTACAGAAAAATGTTTTATTTAACATTCGTACAAGTTTTTTATTACATTTTTATTCTAATATATATTTTAAACAATATATTTTCTAATTATTTTCTAAATAAATGCTAAAGTAAATCAATATTTTGTATTTTTAATTTATTGTTATATTGTCTTACTAAATTTATTTATATTTTTTTCAATTTTCTGACATCCTTTGTTACGAATCTTTTTAATATATTTACTATAGCTTTCATAGTAATCTGTTGAATGAATAAGTTTTCTCTCTCAAATTTAAAGGAGAAATATTTCTAGTTGTACATAATTAAGAGATAATTGTCAACATTTAAAAGCTAATTCATTCTTAGAGTGAACTTTTAAAATAAGTTCTCATAAAGAAAGAATCAGTTTTTAATGGACCTAATATTAAAAACAGATTCTATTCTCAACAAAGAATTTTGACCAAAATAAAAGTAAAGATAACAAAATCAGTAGTTTTATTAAATATTTATTTAGAGAAATGGAAATATAGCCTTTAAATTCAAGCAGTTTATAATAATGAAATTATTGACAGATAAATAGATAAACTTTTATCCATCATCAGCATTTCTTGTTTCTTCCACTGCTGGATATGTATGCCTCCTTCTTTTGTTTCCAGATGTACCTGTCTTGTGCAGTCTTCATCCACCGGGAACCAATTACTTTTCTTATATCAACTCTCTACCGTTTGTATTACCTGCCAGGATATCTTTTTCCTTGTCTTGGTTCCCCTCTGTAATTCTCTTTGTCCATCGGTTATCAGTGTATTTTGCTATGTGGCCTGCCCAATGCCACTTATTGCTTCTAACTGTTACTAGTATGTCTTCTAATTTGGTTTGTTCTCTTATCCATATGTTGATCTTGCGGTCTCTCCTTATGAATTCTATCATGTAACTTTCCATTATTCTTTGGGTTGTTGCTAGTTTCTGTTCCATTTTCTTTGTAAAGGTCCAAGTTTCACAGCAATATATCATTACTGATAGTATGCACATGTTGAAGAGTTTCCTTTTGAGGCATTTTGGTATTCTGTTGTCTCTTAGGAAGTATCAACTTTTATACAGGTCTATTACTGTCATAATGTGCTGGTAAATCATGGTGACCAGCAGGCACATTGTTTCTGCTTATTGTTCTGCCATTTTGATTTTTCCTGATTTCATAGCAGATGTCAGAGTTTCCATCACAAGCTCAGTCATATTATATTGTACAGTTAGGTACTGTATTATAGTTGTATATTTAGGTTTGAAGTGCCTATTTGTGAATGTTTAGCAATTATTTATTACAATTAATGTTCATATATTTTTTTTTTTTTGTTACTTCATATTTGAAAAGAAACTCTCAAACCCAGAAACTCATAAACAAGAACTACCTATAAATATGTTTCCTTCTCAAGGCCATCCATGATTTCCTGTATTTTTACAGGTCAAAGTTTATTTGATAATTTTTAGTTTATCAAACACTTTTTATCAGAAATAAAAAAAATCTTAATTTAAAATCAATATAAGCAAATAAAAAATAATAAATTATTGAATAGTATGGATAATTGCAAGGAAAAAAATTGTAAGTAATGAATTTTGCATAAATTGAAGAGTGTGATCCCAAAACAGGTTCAATCCATTTTTGTTAATTTTCAGGAGAAGCAAAATATGAATTGAGAAAATATTTCATATGTGAATGATTATCTACTACCAGATATCTGTTTCAAATTCATATACATGTACTTCTCAGTAGAATCTTGAAATTAGTCGTCATTAGTTTTTCACCTTTTCCGCTCCTCATTTTAAAAAAAAAAAATTCTTTTATGCTCCATGAAATATGTAAATTGATACCTGAAATTCAATATTTTGCTATAACTTTTTTACTCAAATTCATATACATGTACTTCTCAGTAGAATCTTGAAATTAGTCGTCATTAGTTTTTCACCTTTTCCGCTCCTCATTTTAAAAAAAAAAAAAATTCTTTTACGCTCCATGAAATATGTAAATTGATACCTGAAATTCAATATTTTGCTATAACTTTTTTACTTTTTAATTTTTCGGCATGAAAAAATTGGATTTTATTGTCCGTATACTGTGTCCTGATATCGTTTTTTTAATTTTGGATTAAGGACCAAAAGAAAAAAAATACGAAACAATTAGGCCTAATTAGCATATGTAAACATATAATTTTTCAAATTATTCATGATTTCAGCATCAGATAAAAAAAAGTTTATATATTTACATTCCTGATGATATTCTGTATCTAATAATACCAAACACTTCATAATTCTAAAAAACTTTTCCAACTAACGAAGGTAATTTATACTGTGATTTGATACCGCTGAGTGTAATCTGATACCTCTTGTAAGCAAACAATTGTATTATCCTTCTCACGGATGAAATACAGTATTCGACTACACAAATGTTTAAAATAATTGTTTATTAGCCATTTTTCTTCCTATTTTCTTAAAATAGTAATTTATACTATGATTTGATACCGCTGAGTGTAATCTGATACCTCTTGTAAACAAACAATTGTATTATCCTTCTCATGGATGAAATACAGTATTCTACTACACAAATGTTTAAAATAATTGTTTACAGATGAAATACAGTATTCTACTACACAAATGTTTAAAATAATTGTTTATTAGCCATTTTTTGCCTATTTTCTTAAAATAATGTGTGATAAAATACTTTTTATTTTATAAGATCCTTTTCTTAAAATAATATGTGATAAATACTTTTTATTTTATAAGAAGTAATACAGGGTCGTGCAGGTAAATCCGGAAAAATCGCGATGTAATTAAAAATGAAAAAATTGCAATAAAAAATAAATGTATTATAAAGAAAACTAGATAAAAACATATTTACATTATTTACAATTGCAGTTTCTCTATGTAGCCACCATCTGATGCTACAATCTTTTCCAGGCGAGTCCGGAAACTCTGACACGCACGCTTCACCTCCTCTCGGTCTAACAAAGTCATGACCTCGACGATGGAAGCTTTCAGGGAGTCTTTGCTGTTATGGTGGGTTTCATTGACCTTTGATTCGACAACGCCCCACACGTAATAGTCGAGGGGATTGCAGTCAGGGCTTGAGGGAGGCCACAACTCGGGCGATCAATGGTATGGGAGACTGCAATGACAAATCGTCACTCGATCAAATCGGCAACAAATTCGTCACTCCTCTTACAGTCAGATCGCTTTTGATGTTTGACTTGGTCAGGAATGACTCCCTCCGTCTCAGACTCCCTGAACCTCTTCGCTAGGTCATAAACCTGTGTCGTCTTGTAACAGAACCATTCAATTATTTCTTGCGGTGACTTTCCAGCACGAAGAGAATTGAGCATAGCCATTCTTCGTGCTGGTGACGCGGCGGCCATTTTGTGAATGCCTAGTCTCTGCTAAGGTCACTACCATGTCACGTGCAAGTATAGCCAAATTACCGCCCAACCTGAAATAGCGCAAATTCCTTCATTAATTATTTCCGGATTTACCTGCACGACCCTGTAGTATGTATGAGAATGTCGACTTTGTTGAAAACTTATTTATTTTAATAAATATTGCTATAATTTCTATACATAGCTATCATCCTGTTTTCTGTAGGCCAGATTTAGCATTGATTTTTGATAAATTATCGCTTTTTATACTTATTTTATTCAAGATTTGTCTCAGTGCCTTTTAAAAATGGTGGATGGTGAATTATTACTTAAGATTTGTCTCAGTGCCTTTTAAAAATGGCGGATGGTGAATTATTTCTTATTAGTCTCAGAGCCTTTTAAAAATGGCGGATGGTGAATTATTTCTCTGTTATTTAGTTTCTAAATCAGGGGTGGGCAATTATACTTAAGATTTGTCTCAGTGCCTTTTAAAAATGGCGGATGGTGAATTATTTCTTATTAGTCTCAGAGCCTTTTAAAAATGGCGGATGGTGAATTATTTCTCTGTTATTTAGTCATTCTGTCATTAATTTTTCAAAAAATAGTTAAAATATAATAATAACAGCATTGTAATTTTTCAAAAAATAGTTAAAATATAATAATAATAGCATTTTCAAACAGTTTTCAAAAAATAGTTAAACTATAATAATTATAGCGCCACTGTGGCAAAAATATCGGTGGCACGCCCTATTGAAGATGGTGTTAAACCAGGGGTGGGCAATTGTTTTCTGCCGAGGGCCAGATAAACAATCTTCAGAATGAAGCAGGCCATATAAAAATTGAAATGTATTTAAGGGCGAATTTAACCTTATGGCGTATCATCCTGTTTTCTGAATGCCAGATTTAGCATTGATTTTTGATAAATTATCGCTTTTTATACTTATTTTATTCAAGATTTGTCTCAGTGCCTTTTAAAAATGGTGGATGGTGAATTATTTCTCTGTATTTAGTCATTCTAAGTCATTAAGTTTTCAAAAAATAGTTAAACTATAATAATTATAGTGCCACTGTGGCAAAAATATCGGTGGCACGCCCTATTGAAGATGGTGTTAAACCAGGGGTGGGCAATTGTTTTCTGCCGAGGGCCAGATAAACAATCTTCAGAATGAAGCAGGCCATATAAAAATTGAAATGTATTTAAGGGCGAATTTAACCTTATGGCGCCATTATATAATTATGTAATGAAATTATTGATGATAACATTAGCTAATCTATTAATAATTAATAAAACTACTTTGACATAAAATGACTATTCACATTCAAGTAAGATTTATTCTTGCACACACATATTCCTCTCACCATCATACGGGACAAGAATAATGGTTGCACCAATTTATCTGCACACGTTCTTGTCAATCTGACTATCGTGTGTAACCACTTTTGTGATACTTGCACAAAGAATATATTTGTGATCAATATTATTTTTAAAATATACTTTTCTTTTGTTATTTTCTTAGTTTTTGTTTGTATGCAAAGAGTTCAAAAGTATCCATAGAAACCATTTTTTTCTTTAAAAACATTAGAAAATAATTCGTCCTGCGAATTAATAAATTTAGATAATTTTCTTTAAAAACATAAATATCAATATTTTATCAAATTGATTGATTACTAACAACCTATTACATAAGAATGTTACAAAATATTAAATACCTACTTAATTTTGTAAAAATAAATTTATAACTTAATGTGATTGATGAAATTTACTATATTCATGGTTAATTATATCATCAAAATTTGGAATAACTTGGTAGTATACGTGTATACTAGCGAGAGTATCCATTATTTTACACTACAGAGTATCCGTAACTTTATTTTTTCTTTTGGAGTAGAATTTTATAAATGTGGGCCTTGAAACTGTAATATTTTCTAGTTTATGCGGCGGGCCGTATAAGATGCCTTTGCAAGCCGCCTTTTGTCCACCCGTGTTAAACCGAAAACGTTAGCAGAGTTATATGAATAAAAGTTTTTCTTTATTGTGAATAGTGCTATCCTTGTGTTTATTTAATTAATAATATAAAAGAAATATAGATATTACAATTATATATTATTATTCGTAAAATTGCAATTATCTAAATAAACTCTTGCAGATTGCTAACCTACTCTGACCTATTAAGCCTAACCTTCATAAGATAACATTAATATTCTTTCTATATAAAGAAATATTGTTTATAATATTGTTAAAATAAAAATTTAATTCAAATATTCTGTCCATTAAATTCAAAACCTGTTAAAGCATGGTCCATTAACTTGAAGTTCTGTGAGGAAGTTAACTTTGACCTGTCCTATTTTTATTTTATTATGCACTCTATTAATTTTAGCGTTATTTTCTTATATTCTAACATATTATATTTTAATTTAAAAGTTAACTTACTTCCCATGTGTTCTCCGTCTATTCTTAGCAGTCATGTGATACGGAATCAGAACCGTCCTCCGGAAGAGTTATCCAGGTTAATGATGTCATCTTATCTACATAAATTTTACCACTGAACTAATATGTGAAAATAAGAATGATTCGTGTCAATGTTTTGTTCGATATATAAATTAATTGTAAAGATAATGACATAAATGAATTACTCTGTAAACTAATAACTTTGAACTTGTTACGTATAAGTATGTAAATGAGTGAGTGCGGAAGTGTTCGTCACTCGAGTATAAAAGATCGACGCAGTCGACAAGCCGATTGAGGTGCTGTTTGATAACAAGAGCTGTTGAATCCGGACGTAAAATTGGCGAGTGACATTTGAGTTCTTGTAGAGATCGACTATTGCTGTGACTTTACAGTTTTACTGTAATGTATATGCAAAATTTTCAATAAAACAATTACATTTACAATATAATAATACAGTATAAGGTACTTTTGTTGATAACTGTTTTGTACTACACTTCTTCAACAATGGTTGGCAAAAGAAATTTATTATTAATTTATATAACTATAAAAAATTTTTAAATTTTTAATTTTTATTTTTACATATATAAAATATTAACAAGGACAAAATGTCCTTGTTAATATTTACAGGTAGTCTGTCTTACAACACAGTTCAGTTCCAAGAATTTCAAATCCTGCTGTCATAAGTTGGAAATGCCCAAAATATATGATTTCTTACTACTAATATTTATTAGGACACTACATATTAATTTAATAAACATTAAGAACAGAAAATTACAAGAACTGGACATAAAAAAAGGACACTTTTCATATAGCAGACCATTAGATTTCATTGCATTGATCAGTAGCAGAATTTATTGATGATATTGCTGTCTTAAGTTGAGGATTATCTATATTTATTTTTTTTTTTTTTTTAAAGGTTAAACAATGTTTATTTAATATTACTGTTTCATTATTTCACAAACTGCATAGCATTAATAACAGTTAAGAAAACTTTTTATTAAACTTTTTACAAACGTTTTTGGCAGTTATGCCATCCTCGGGTAATGTTAAAATGATTAATAAAAAGTTTTCTTAACTGCTATTAGTGCTATACAATTTGTGAAATAGAGATGTAAATAAAAGCAGTAGTCTAATAAGGTATTACTGTTTCATATTTATTTCAAAAAAATTTGTCGAAAATTTTGAGTTATGATTGTTTAGATATCTAATTTCTATTTAAATATTGTACCTATGAGAAAGTGTTTTGAGTTATGAAAAATTTTAAATGTATCAGTATTCCATTGTACCCCTGTACTGTGATATATATATATATTTTATTCCCATTTTCTAATTTGTTGCTTACAAAGAGCAAGATCAATCCAGATCATGACTCAAACAATCTTACACCCTTTCTGTGATCATCTTGACTCTGAAGGATGGAAATTACTGGAACAATCCTTGGGTCTGTCCTGAATATTTTATGTGGAATGAGACATACATTTGATCTTGTACCTTTTGAGTGGAAATTTAGCATCGTTCCATATGGCTAATTTGACTGGCAATATAGTGATTCAAAAAAATTTTTTTAGCAGAACAAATTTCCGATAATAATATCTAAAACTAATCTACTTTCTTTTTTAACTGACAATTATCTTTCATTTCCTTTGGAGTGTTGTAGCAAAGATTCTTATACAGTAAGTCCCTGCTTAACATTGCTCCATTTAACAATGTTTTGATATAATGCTGTTTTTTGAATTCTATATTTTTTTATTGATTCACTTTGGCACAGTTTTTCAAACTGTTATACTCACATAAATCTGAAATCATATGAATTTCTTTCTTTGATTCTCATATGCTGTCTCGCAGTGTAGTTGCTATCAGTGCCATTCAGTGTAGTACATATGAAAGTCTGCTGCGGTCACGGTTCATATTTATTATTGATCATTCAATGTTATTTTACAGTAATAAAAATAACAATTATCCCATTTAAGTTTTAACTTGAATGCTGCTACTTTTAACTATAGTTCCTTGAAGTTAGAATGTTTTTCTTTCATTGATATTTTTCATTGTTTATAGTTTACTACAATCTGATTACTGCCTTTTGTTCTTAAAACTTTTTATTTCTAATTTTAAGAATTTTTTCATGAATGATTTATTAATACTTTAATTCATAAGTTCATTTAAAATCCATAGTTTCCGATATAAATTTTTTCAACAGACTTTAAAAAGTAGAATTTAAAATTAAGTAGAAAAGACATCAAATATTTCATTATTTCATAATTTAAAAACTGAAAGCTAATATAAAACAAGATTCAAATTATTTATGACAGTTATGCTTATACATGAAAATATATATTTTTATGAAATATACAATGCAATTTTGATACAAGTCTTCTTATAATTGTGTTGTAACTTGAGGATGCAAAGGTTTAGTAACAGCTTTACGTGATAATCCCAATCGCAATTTTGATGCAGGTAAATTTAATGGCTTTTTCACACAATGATTAACAACTTTTGAATTACACAAATTCTTTGATTTGACTGGTTTCTCTTTCTTCTTTTGATTTTGCTGCTGATTCTTAGGCAAATCAATTTCCTTCTTTTTGTTCTCTGAAATGGTGAAACAATAATTTCGATCATCTTGATATTTTTATTTCACGAAATCTCTTAATTTTTCATATTTATTTTAGTAATCACATCCTGATTACTGATATATAAATTTAATTTTTGTTGTAGATTCTTTTATTTAGTATATAACTTTGAACAATAAAAAAGAAGTAACTTCAATTTTATAATTTTCTTATAGAAAATTTTTAAACTGAAGAAAAAATTTGAAAGATTATCATAAAATTTTTAAATAATTTAGAAATAATTACTGATAAAGAAATAAAACTTACAATAAAATATTTATTAAATGTAAAATATATTAAATTTGATTAATATTAATTATATATACAATATAAATGCAAGATAGTAATATTATAAACTTACAGAAAATTATTTCTGTTATTTATATTCTGGAAATATAATATATGTAGTATTTCATTAAATAATAGAAATGTAAATCATTGTTTATAAATTTGTCTGGAAAATATCTTAAATATTCAAGTAGATAAGTTACATGAATTCATCTGTAAATTGAAGCCTTTAACAATTAAAAAAGCCTTAGGAGTTTATATAATTCCAATTTAAAATATTTTTAAACAAAATAAATTTTTCTTTTTGAAAAATTATGAAAAAAACAAGTATTTTGTTTTACAATATAGCTTTCCAAAATAAAATATGTATCATTTTTTATGACAAGTGCTCCATAACCAATGTGATACAACAAAAAGTTTGAGTCAAACTACAATAAATTTAGCTTTGAAGAAAAAGATATTATTGAAAATTACTTGTATTATGGATTGAAAAAGTTTGCTTTCATATAATTTATTAGGTAATTATCATTTTTTTATGAAAAATGATTATTCAGCCATTTAATAAACACATAACTAAAGCAATTATTATTAATTAATTGAAAGAAATTCTTTATGAAACAAAATTTTCAATGTTTATTCTTTGGCAGTTATATTCATATTTAAAGTATTTTAAGAATATTAAAAAGCATTTTCAGTATAGAGTTTATAAGTTCATTATTCTAATATTAAATTCTTGATTTTTTTTAATACAAGACAAAGTCAAAAAGTATCTGGGAATATATTTAGTTATCTAAACAGTGATGTAATTACCATAAAGTATAATACACAAATGCCTCTATGCCAGGACTTTTCACAAATTAATGAAACTTTAATGTCACCACTGTGACTATATTTTCATCTTATAACTATTTTGATGAAAATCCTGGATAACCAGAAAATCCTGTCTGGATAACCAGAAAGTGTGGCAGAATTTGAGAGTAATTTTTTTTAGAAAGCAATTGAAATAAAGCATTGAGCCTTATTAAGCATGAGGTTCAGTGTGGTTATGTAATGTTTGTCTGGATAACCAGAAAGTGTGGCAGAATTTGAGAGTAATTTTTTTCAGAAAGCAATTGAAATAAAGCATTGAGCCTTATTAAGCATGAGGTTCAGTGTGGTTATGTCATGCTCTACTTTTGAGAATTTAATAAGGATAAAATCAATTTTAGGCTGAGTGGATTTAAGTATCTGGAAATATTTATTTAATAATATACAATTATATTATATATATGAATTAACCATTGTATTTCTTAAAATAAAATTCTCAATTATCATTTTTCTCAGCAATCTACTAATTGAAAAAAAACTTCCAACAATTTGTTTTTTCCATCAGGTTAAATTGCTTTTACTATAGTAGAAATCATCTCATTGACACATTAATTTTCTTCCTATTAGTAAATTTTTTAATCTAAAAAATAATAAAAATTACATAGAGCAAGATCTGTAAAATAAATTGTTGAAAAAACAGTCACAAAATATTTAATCTGGGCATTCTGCTGCCAATTTTAATTTATGTGCACATATATCATCAAAGAGCATTTTCAGTTATTTTGTTTACAAAGATATGATCTTTTTTATAATTGCATTTCTTAGTTTTTTAATAAGGAAAACAATATTTTTTTTATCAACAGTTTTGTTTTCTGGAATAAGTAAAATATAATGCCTTGTTATTAAAAAAAAGACCACCATCATCATCTTTTTTAAGGATTCAATATAAATTTTTTTCTGAGTGAATTTTTAAAAACTATTTTGATGATTGATGTTTAGTAAGGGCATAAAGAAAATATCAAATTTTATTTCCAGTCACAATTGTTTTTAAAAAATCAGGATTATATTCTAAATATTGATAATGATGGTGCAAATGGCAACTTTGATGCTATTCAATTGTTAGCTACTTTAGAACAAAAACATTTTCACTTTTCATTTTCAAATTATCATTCAATACTATATGACTATGATAATTACTGAAATATCTAAAATTAAAGCAATATCATCAATTATATAACATGTATAACTTTGAATAATTTTGGCTGCCTTTAAAATTTTAACTTCTGCAACAGAAGCTTGGTATTATTTTTGATCCATTTTAAAAACACTTGGACCAAGCATACATTTGCAAATAAACCTAATTTCACTAGCCAAATTATATCCCTTGAAACTTTAATAGTAATGGTTAATGGTTTTTTTTAATGATTTGAAAGAATTTAAACCAATATACATTCGCAATTTCATTATTATAAATATAATACATTTGCAATTTCATTTTTCAATCTCCATGTGCTTCTTTATACATTTTTAAGATTTCTGCAGATTTTTATTCAATAAAAAGATAATTCTATATTCAATCTTTGTAAAAAGTAATGAAATTTTTGTAGTGTGTGAGCTGTGTTAAGTAAGATTTTATAAAACAATGACTAGTTAATATGCATTACACATTAAAAATGCTATAAAGTTTAACTATTACAAAAATTTAAAATAAATATCCCACATTATATTTTGCATTGTAGTTTGTCTTTATATATATGTTTTTTATGATTCTGAATACTTTTTGACTTTACCTTGTATATATAATATGTATAATAATTTAAATAAAAATGAATTTTTATCAGAATTTTTTCATAGAGTAATTAACATATTTAAATGATTTCAAAATCCATTATTTCAGCTATAATAAAACTTAAAAAAAGAGAATAATAATTTTTCTTATTTTTGCAAGTCAATTTACAGAAATGGCATGAGTAACAGGATATAGTATAAAACATGATATTATACAACAAATAGCTAAATACTTAAAGCTAAAATATATCATTTAATCTAATCAAAAAACAACAATAAGTCTTACATACTTGATTCAATTTACAAAATAAAAATTAACTACCGGTAGTTATTTTCACAGTTATATTGAATAAGTTAAAAATATGAACTATATATTGTATTATTAAATTGTTAATTTAATTATGATAATTTATTTCCTTATAAAAAATATAATTAAAAATGTTGTTCTTTAAAATCTTGCATAATAAATAATAATTCAATTTCCCAACTTTAAATTTAATAAATTTATAGGTACTGTACCACTATAAGTTTATAAGTGTTGTTTGTAAAACAGTAATAGCCCATATATTATCACATAGTGGATGTTTGAAATAGCTAATAAATTCTTTAACTTGCAATAGTCACATGCCATTTCTTATGAAAGAAAAATTTTACTAATCATAAAAATTTTTACACAATAAAATTTTGATTAAAGTACTATGAAGAATCAATAAATCTCAAATTTTTTTAATAAATAAAAAAGTTCTAGAGCATGAATTAGAAGTTATATAAAATTAATTAAAAAATATTTTCATTAAATAATATCAATAAAAAAAATAAATAATCATTCATATACATTCATTTTATTACAATTTACCTTGGCTCCATGAAAGCATATCAGATCAAACATTTAGATTAATTACATATTTATTAGATTTTTTGTTTGTTGCAAATTAAAAAATATTAAATTTAATTTTTTTAATTTTTTTTAATACTGAATTCTGCAAAAATATTTATTTACAATACATTTAATAATAAACATTAATTTTTGTAATTTTTAAATTTACATATATAAATAAAAAATAGTTTTTCAGTAAATGAACAAAATATTCATATCATTATCTTCTCTGAAAGTGATCATCATAAGCGTTCAAGTAGAAGCCAAGAAATTTTGGGCATTTTTAAAATTAAAAAAAAACACAGAGTTGATATATATAGGGGGTCCTGTCAAATTTCTATGTAAAAATGAAAAATTTACATTAATAAATTACTATAATAGTTTTATAGAAGTTTTTAAAAGACAGCATTTTTAAAAATAATTTAAAGCAAGGCTGTCCAACCAATGGCTCAACATAAAATTGTAAACTTCCTTAAAACATTGAGTTTTTTATGTACTTAATGAAATTAATGAAGTTTTTATTATTTAAATACCTATCTACATTTCCTGTTTTCATTCTCTAAACTATTTCTTATTTCAGTGATTAAAACTTCTTTTTTATTTGTAAATAACAGCACTAAAGTGCAGATGAAAATTAATAACTAAAATTTTTAATGAAATGTTTTCGGTTGTTAGACAACCATCTTCAGCATTAAAAGAACAGAATGTTTGTTCTGTTCTTTTAATGTGAACCGAAAACATTTCATTAAAAATTTCAGTTATTATTTTTCAACTGCACTTTAGTGTTGTTATTTACAAATACATTATTAATAGCAGTTAGTTAAAATAGTTGTTTAAAACTTCTTGAACTGCTCAGTGATTTTTAAAAAATTTCTGAACAAAAAGAAGTCCAAGATTATTTTGCTACAACATTTTTGCTTATTTGTCATGGTGAATATCATATATTGTACATTATTTACTAACTTTTTGCTTAACAACTATTGTTAGAATTATTATATTTCATGTGTGTCATATGAAACAAGCTTTAAACTGCCTAAAACACTTCAATAATAATAATTAGAGACTTCTAAAAATTACTGAGAGTAGTGACTTCTAAACTGGCAGTAGTGACTTCTAAAAATTATTGACGTTATCTTGAAATAAATTTGTTTTTAGAAGTCACTATTGCCATTAGTGCTCTCTAATTATTATTCATGTGTGTCCCAAGACAACTGTTTTTCTTCAAATGTGGCTCAAGAAAGCCAAAAGATTGGACACCCCTGATTTAAAGTAAATTGCTCTAGTGTTTAATTTTAAGTATTTGTAAAATTATAAACAGTATCTTTTATTTTATGAAATGTATTAATATAAATATTCCATTTATTTACTATCAGAAATATTTTTGGATCAAAATAGTTTTCTAAATTTACCCATTGTTAAGCCAAAATATTTAAAAGTGTTTTGTTAAATAGTGTCTGTTATGTTCTCAAAATAAATATTCCAATATCAACTTATACAGGACAATATATTTTCAGGTTTTCATCAGATTCTTGAAGACTAAAAAAAGATATGAATTTATACTTAAAGTTGACTTATATTCAGATATATATGGTAAACTATCTTTCAGTTAAATAACTTTGGCTAATATTCATAGCAAGCATATGAATATTTTAATCATATGATAACAGCTGTTACTTAAATATAAAGAATGCTGTAAGAGGATACATTCTTTATTATGAAAATTTAGTGGGTAAAATTGCATTTAGAAAGTTATTTCAAAGAAATATACTTCTATAAATATAAATTCATCACAGAATTTTGAGGTATAGTTTCAAGATTTCAAAATGAATATTTTATCTAAGATTATGCTATTTCTGAACAATATATAGTAGTGTATTAAAAAAAAGGTTTGTTTTATATAAATATTTTATATATGTCTTATTTTCTCCTATAAATATTTTATATTTGGTAATTCAACTACATATTATTATATCATTATACAATATGCATAAGAAATTACCATTGCTTATATATGTGAATTGTTATTTATACAAACTGTTAATATAGCTTTGTTTCATGCTGCTCAGAGTATTTAATTATAAGAGTAATGCAGAACTTTATATATATTTTATAGAAATATATAGAAAAAATTAACAAAAAAAATTACATTGAAGAATGAATATACCATTTAATATGCATAGTTAAAAATAGTAAACAAAGAAAAATATTGCTGTTTATCTAGAGGAAAAAAAAAGCATATATTAAATTGTTAATAAAAAAAATTAAATATAAATTTTGGAAAATAATGTGCCATAGAATATCAGGTTTGAGGAAAATTAAAAGCAAAGTATTTGATGCAGGAAAAGAAATTAATTTAAAATCAACAAATACAACCTAGACTATTAATTAAATTCAAAATGAAAATTAAAAGCAAAAATAACTAACAAATAAAAATATTAATATGAAACATCAAGCTAATAAGCAAGCAAAAAAAATTGCAAAACAATTTGAAAATTACAAAAGCATAAGAATTATATAACTGAAATATATATTTATTATATTAAAATCACTTTATACCAGCTTATTTTAAATTTTATTTATTGATTTTTAAAATATTTTCTTTTTAACTTCAAAAAGCTAATAAAATATCATATAACTTTTCTGAAATTGAAGTTAATAGTTATTATTTTTTTAATCCATATCATACTAATATTTACAACATTTTTTTATATACTACAAATATAGTAGAATTCATTTTATATTAAATGATGAAAAAATAAATATTCAAAAATAAAAATAATATAAAACAATTATTACTAAAACAAAAAACCATATATCTTTATACATAAACAATTATGCAAAACAATAAACATTTGCTCAGAACTTTATAATGCAAAGCTTTCATCACTAATCATTTTTACATATAAAAAAAAATCAATATAACAAGTTTTTAAAACAAAATTTTCAACTAAAGTATTTATATTTATTGAACTATGTAATAATAATCAGATATGTTGTAAATATTTAAATAAAATTATATCATATCAAAAGAAGATAAAATAATATCACTTTCAAATATTCATAAATCTATTTAGCATATACCTCCAATATTTTGTTTAAAATTGCAATTAATTTATTATGTTTAGACTATTTTATTTCACTAAATATATTAAGTAAATCCTTATTGGTAATACTGTTATCTTTTAAAAATGAAATTTTGATTCTTTCTAATCTAACATTTAGTATACAGTCAATTCTGCTTAATTGGGCAATGGGTTAATTGGGGCAGCCACTTAATTGGGCCAAATCTCAAAGAACAAAAACCAAACTAATAAACTAATACATAATTTATCGGAAACCAAACTAATAAACTAATACATAATTTAAACGCTTAATTGGGAGAAACCAAATTAATAAACTAATACATAATTTAAATGCTTAATTGGGACCAGTAGCAGAAAAGCTCAAAGAACAGAAACCAAACTAATACATAATTTAAATGCTTAATTGGGACAGTAGCAGAAAAGGAATTTAGCAATTTTTGATATATTTTAGGGATTTTTGGAAGTAATGTCAACCACTACATACACTATTATTTGGAAACACTAGCATGATGAGAATCAGTTATCTATCGCCGTGCATCTGGCAAGTATAGATCTGCTTAAGAGTCTACTGTTACTATATATGTACCTAGCGATATTCATTTACAGTGTTGATTTTATATAAAATTTTTAAATTTTTGTCAAAATGCCAAGAAATGATTTTATACTTTCAAGTAAAATTGCTTTGCTGGATAAATTAAAAAAGCAACCATTTAAAACAAGCCATCGTAGACTTGCTGATATAACTGGTGTATGAAAATCTACCATAGCGCATCTCCTACAACAAGAAAATAAACTGCGTAAGGAGTGGGCATTACAGAAAGAAATTCAAAGAACATTCAAAAGAAAACGTGATGGAAAGGATTCAGAAGTCAAAGAAGCATTAGATCAATAGTTTTCTATAGTTAGCGGGTGAGGTGTGAATATTAGTAGCCCAGTGTTGAAGGCGAAGTTAGAGAAGATCGGTAAAAAAACTAATAATTAGGTACCTATTTTAATAAAGCATTAAAATAGGTATTTAATTATTATTTTTTACCTACTAATTTATTTAGCTACATATTACATATTTTATTTTAGAATTTATTATTAGTTTGTTTAATTGAGGCAGCTGCATAATTGGGCCAAAATGGATTAGTTCCAACTAGTGTTTCTTTCCTGGGAATCTGGGATCCTGGGAAATGGTAAGATTTTCACACTTTTTGTATTCCCGGGAATTATAGTTGGTTCCCGGGAACTACCACGCAGATAGAAAAAATTATAAATATAATTAAATATGATTCCGAAGACTGTACGAGAGTTATTTATCAAAGAATTTGTTAATTGGCATTATGGAAAAGCATATAAGCTTGGTTTACTAACAGAATTGCACTCACATCTGATCATGGATTATACCTAATTGATCTGTGAGTATGACACATGTTGGCAACTTGGTTGGTTAGTTTACTTCTTTTCCTTCTTATGAAGTCAACATAAAATTTGCATTATTTTAAATTAAATTTTTATTAAAATGTTAAGTAGGTAATTCAAAAAGTGACTGTGAATTACCTACTTAACTTTTGAAGAGAGCACGGGAAATTTGGAAGAGAAACCAATGACGTTGAACAAAAAATTAGAAAAAGCGATCCACTGAAAGACAAAGGTCCTACGTTGTTCAACTAGCCTGAGTTCTTGCTTGAGCAAGATTGTGAAGCAAATATTACAGCTATTTGAGTCAACAGGAAATCAATCATCAAATATTATAAAACTTGGCAAGGCTCTGAAAACAGTTCCTTCATCAATTAACGCAGAAAGAGCATTTTCTGTTGCCGGTTTGTGATTGTGAATTAGTCATATATAAAGGAATATAAATTTTGGAATTTATTAATATCCTTTTGTGTATTTGTTATTGATATTAATTATAAGTAACTACTTTTTAGATTTTGTTAAATTTTAATGCATTCCCGAGAATGCATTTTATGTTCCCGGGAATGAAAAAAGGCCAGGAAATCAGAAACACTAGTCCCAACATGTGCCAATTAAGCAGAATAAACTGTATTTTCTTTTGTATGTGATGTCAAAAATTTCTGAGATTTCTTTATAGTCCTTTCTGCTTATTCTTTATTTATTTAACAATTTGTTCCTGTATTTAAAATTTTTCTTTGTTTTAATTATTATAATGAAAACTTATATATGATTTTGCTTATTTCATACAAAATTCTGAAGTTAAAAACCTTTTCATTATAAAATTCTGTGCAAACCCATTCAATGTTATTAGAAATTATTTTTAAATTTTTAGGAAAAATGTGAATTTATATTTAAAATATTTTATTATTTAATGTTTCAATTATAAACAATTATTAACAACAATTATGTTTCAATTATTTTTAATGCTCTAAACAGATGAATTGAAAATGCAGAAACCATGGTTAAAGTAACACCAGTTTCAACTTGATAGTATTTTAATTAAATCATATGAGACATAGTAATTTTCATAATTTTTTATGGAATACTTACAGATCTTCTGTGGAATACAGTTTGGTGGGAAACGCTGTGCTATTGAATAATAGTAACAAAATTTGTTTTGCTCAATTCCAGCACAACACATTTTCTAATAGCATTTGCAACCATCTTGATTTACCAATCGTGATAGGGATTATTTTATTTTTCCAGTAATTACTTTATATAACATTAGCTTAAAGTTGCATTATATCTATTTATCTCTATTATGTTAAGCTATAATGTAATTACCCTCTTTTAATTTTTAACTTGCTTATGTAATGTATTTTATTTCTTTTTGCATATTTAGTTAAAATGTTGTTTAGTTGCCATAGTAACAGATGTTGCTAGATTGAAATTTTAAATTCTGTTCTAAACTTGTTCTCTATGTACTTCTTTTTGTAATCAAGTGAATTTACTGTTGATAAATTTTTTGGGTTGAAAGTACTTCAAAATCTTATTTTTGTTTTAATAAATGAAATTTCATTGTCTCAGTGCTTGTTTTGGATTTTATATTAAAAATGTCTATTTCATCTACAGCAAAGTGCTGTACTGTGTCACAAAGATATGTACTTATTCTTTAATATTACTATTTTTAATGTTATAAGTCATATAGTAAAGCAATTGCTTACCATCTTGGAGTCATATTCAATTTTGAGTCCCATACCCCATTTTTTCAGGAGAGATCAGAGTTCAGATTTAGCTTAATCATCTTTCATTTGAGAATCCTAGTGTTATGAATATATGTCGTATGAAGCTAAAATTTTGCAAAATTTTAGCTTCATACGACATATATTCATACCTCCAGAAACATTCAGTAAAAATTTAAACAAAATTAAAGGTGGTCGACCTGGAATAATTCTTAAAATCTGGTGATTTGACATGGAATGACCCTATAAAAACATTCTAAAAGATTTACTTCAAAAAGCTACTATTTTTTATATCTCAAGAAAAATTACCATATTTAACAACCTTTTTTGCTGTTATATTGTATCATTAATCTACATTTTAAGTACATCAACCCTTTTAAAATAAATTTTAAAATAAATACTCCCACCATATTTCTGACAGTTTTAATCCATTTCTATTTGTTAGTATAAACAATAAAAATATAACATTTTGTACTTTATAAAATAAAATTCATAAAATAATCTGGATAAATAATGTGTTTCTTGTTTTAAAACTGATATAGTATCTTTATTAATGCTACAATTATTGTTTATACAATGTACGGATAATCCTGACTTAAGCTGTTTTAAACTTATATACACTGACGGAAAAAAAAATCCCAACACCAAGAAAGACTTGTGTTAGATACCAAATTTTTTTTTTCTGAAAAATGTAGAATGGAAAATTAATACAAACAACATGAGCAAACACCAAAGTAGCCAAAAAGAACTTATAAATAACAATTGACATCACACAATTCCATGCACATGCATGCTTCAACCTGCGAAATTCAAATGTTGAATTGCAGGACGTAGAATTGCAAGGCACCATTGTATTCCATCTGTTTTTATGCCACTAGTATCAAGCCTAAATGTTACAATGCTATTAAACTAATGTTATTCAATGGACTATTGTTTTATTATTGTGTTGTTTCAAATTTACTTCTATACTACAAATGAAATTTTTCAGTTATTAATGTTTAACCTTTAGCGCTCCTCCGACTCGGCTCCTTAGACACATGCGCTTCATATAGTGCTCCTATAACTCTGCAGCCTAGACAAAATTTAAAGCCTAATAATTTCGTTATTTTTGGTTAACGAAAAAACGAATTTGGTTAACGAATAAAAATAACGAAATTATTAGGCTTTAAATTTTGTCTAGGCTGCAGAGTTATAGGAGCACTCTAGACACATTCGCTTCATATAGTGCTCCTATAACTCTGCAGCCTAGACAAAATTTAAAGCCTAATAATTTCGTTATTTTTGGTTAACGAAAAAACGAATTTGGTTAACGAATAAAAATAACGAAATTATTAGGCTTTAAATTTTGTCTAGGCTGCAGAGTTATAGGAGCACTATATGAAGCGCATGTGTCTAAGGAGCCGAGTCGGAGGAGCGCTAAAGGTTAAAATCTAAAATAATGGTTAAAATCTAAAATTCTATCATATTCTTCATATTTCTATAGTATTTCTCAAAAATTTGATTTTACGTTGATATTTTAATAAATTTTAAATTAACCCTTTAATTCGAACCCAAGCCGAACCAGATAACACATTTGTGATCTTTGCACCCCCAAAAATTCAAGAACAGTTTGTTCGAATTTGTCCAACTTACTCTATCATGTTCCACATTTCCTTCTTAGTTTATTCTTACTTCTTTTCTACAGATATCTTGATCCAATAAATTATAATTTGGGAAAGTTTGGCCCCTTGTAAATAATATGATTTTACCACTTTTTCACACAAAATTCGATAAATTAATTTTATTTAAGTTTATAAATAAAATTTGATAAATTAATTTTATTTAAAAATATATAAATTTCTATTTACAAAATTCGATAAATTAGTTTTATTTAAAAATTTATAAATTTTATTTATCAAAGAAACAAGCAACCTGTACCACGCTTGACAATAGACGCGGAAGTCGGCGTCATAGATTATGGCGGGAAATATCTAACGGTTTTCCAAATCAGCTGATTGTTTGTTTAATATTACTTATATTTTAAATATAGCACAAAAATTTAAATAATAAAGTAATTTTTGTGTTATCTGCAGTCAAAACAACTAACTAGTAGACCAGGGGTGCATAATTATTATCAAACAGCATCCATCCAAGGTGAACTACATAACCTCAGGTTATGGGCTAGTTACATTATGTTGACTAAGGGGAGAGCCGTGACAACCTGTCCCCTTTGTTTTATGTTCGTGTATTCGAATAAGTAACTGTCTTTTTGTTTCATCTATATAATAATGCCTATTTTTTACAAATACATTCTACTATATAAACTACATTGTCTATTTGTCTATTGCTTGCTGTGTTCGCCTACCAATAAAAGTTAAATTTTTTACCTGAAAATTCATTTGAGGGATTTCATCATACCTATATTAAACCACAGTATAATACATACAGTAGCGAAGCTAATGTTAAACTTCTTATTACAACTTGCATGCAGCGTGACAGTGCTGCATGCAAGTTGTAATAAGAAGTTTAACATTAGCTTCGCTACTGTATGTATTATACTGTGGTTTAATATAGGTATAGTCCCTCAAATGAATTTTCAGGTAAAAAATTTAACTTTTATGTTGCCTGGTGGTGAATAACTTAAATTGTAAATACTATCGTTTAACTCAATGTTTTCCAAATAGTTTTATCAAGAAAAATGAAATCTGCTTCGATTTTATCATTATAACAAAAATGAAAAATGCAGTACATTGCATAAAAATAGATGGTATCTTAATTTTTTTTATATTTATCAAAGATTGAGACAAACTGCATTTTTTTTTTAAAACTCTAATGTTTTATATTTAGAAATATTCAGTTTTTTAATTAAATTGTTTCATAAGAAGTATAGTCCTTTCTTACTTACATATCATACAGTGGAGCTAAATATTGGTTAAAGAATAAGGATTATAATAGTCAAACTAATACTTTTTATAAAATAAAAAGTATTTATCCGACATTATTTTAAGAAAATAGGAACAAAAATGGCAAATAAACAATTATTTTAAACATTTGTGTAGTAGAATACCATTTTTCATCCACGAAAGGGATAATACAATTGTTTGTTTACACAAGGTCAGGTCAAGTATCTGATTACACTCTGCAGGATCATATTACAGTCATAAATTGTCTTCATTAGTCGGAAAATTTTTTTAGAATTATGAAGTATTTGGTATTATTAGATGTGGAATATCACTCGTCAGGAATGTAAATATATCAAAATTTTTTTTATCCGATGCTGAAATCATGAATAATTTGAAAAATTATATATTGTTCACATATGCTAATTAGACCTAATTGTTTTTTGTATTTTTTTTCTTTTATTCTTTTGGTCCTTAATCTAAAATTAAAAAACAATATCAGGACACAGTAAGTGGATAACAAAATCCAATTTTTTCGTGCCAAACAATTAAAATGCAAAAAAGTTATGACAAAATATCAAATGTTAGATATCATATTTCATATTACTTTGGAGGGTAAAATGGATTTTTTTTTATGAAAGGAGAGGAAAAGATTAAAATCAGATCTCATAATATTGTTTTACATTAGAGTTTCAATGTCTAATATCATACTAATGTGTGAATTTTTATAGAAAAATCAGGCAAATTTAATTTAGTGTAAAATCATCATTAGTTATATTCTTTTAACTTGATAAAAACAGATTTGTCTAAAGTAAATTATGTTACCATTTATTTCAACTGTTCTAATCACTGTAATTTAAAATTATATTCAATTCTTATTAGATATTTATTTGAACATTGATAATGATTTACTGTTTGTGAGGTTTGCTGTATTCAAAGCAATATTACCAGAAAACAATTGGAAGGGTGGTAACAAAATACAGAAATGAGTTGAATTATTTAAATATTTCATTGAAAGACAATTCCCTTTCAAAAATATTTGAAAAATTGTAGAATTTTGTCTGTCTGGATCAAATGACTCTACTGAGAGAATAGTCTCAATAATAAATATTTGGAATAATGAAAAAGTTCAACTTAGTCTTAAAGCTTGTATTTACACAAAATGCAACTAAAATGAAGTGGTTGGAATTTTATGATTTTTAAAAAATAATCATGCATGTAAAAAAATGCATTCAGCAAAAAATATCATAAAAATGCCTTTCTAACTTTTGTTAATTATATTTTTTTATTATTTTATTAAGACTATTCAGATCTATTTTTATTCTCCATTTCAAAGCTAATTAAAACTTAATCTAAGGATTTGTTCCAACACAATCCAATGAGTTTCAAACTTTCAGAAAAGTGCACAGTATCATATTTTAATATAGGTTTAAGAAATTTTGTAACATACAGACTCCTGTGATAGTTACAAACTTGTTTGAAAACATGTAGGAATAAAATCCTAAAGTTTTCAAATTTGTCCTTAATTTTTTCTAAGAAAATATGATCACCCTAATTATATTGTAAATTTAAAACTTACCCAGCAGTACAGGAACAACAAACATTCAAAGTAACATCAGTTTCAAACAATAGTTATATACTATGTGGTTCCTATTTTTTCTTTCAGAACGCCAGAATTTGGACAATAATATATATTTTCTTTTAATTCAAGTTCATTTATATAACTTGCACAATAGTAGGAAAAATCACGTTCTTTTGATCATCTTGTATTATTTGAATGGCACTTAAAGTAGTCAAAACCTATTTTGACTGTAAATTTATTTAGATTTTGTAGAGATGTCATGATAGAAAATCAAGCATGCAATCACATGTGATTTGTTTTCCGCCAAGCAGACACCACAAGCCCAACGAGAATACAGGCCCGGGCGCGCTTTTATCACATGATCAACGGGGTCCCAACATTCTGCTGAAAAAATGGCGGTCTAAATATAGCTGATGCATGGAATCTCCAAACATTGTGTTATTTAGTGAAAAATTTCCACTGTTGTGAATTAAAATTTGTAAACATGCTAAATCAATGACTTTCTGGACTACAATTTTAAAAATTTGAATTTCCCAAACAGTAGTATTTATGAAAAATTCATCGTTTTTAGCCTGTTGAATTACACTTGAAAATGTGGATGTTGAATGCGACTATCTTCGCCATTCGCACATTTGATTTTACTTTTGACGTGGTAAGTTTTTTGTTAATATAATATTCATTAGTTGAAATCTTTAATTATTAGATAGAAAGAGATGTATAAATAAGATAGGATTTTTTTACTGTATCATTTTAAGGAGTGGGTAGGATTCTTCTTTGACTGCCTCATCTTTTGCGTCTGACCCTAGTCCAATGCATCTATGAATAATAAGTCTGTTTATAGCACAACTTAATGCCTATCAGTTTTTTATACTTGATTAAATCAATGTTAATATGCATGTGAATGTATATTAATGTCGACTTTAATATATCCAGGTTGTGCCATGAAAACTCAAGACAGTCAAAGTAGAATCCTATCACTTTTTTTCCCTCCCTCGATGGCATCTCCATCTTGTCATGGTGACGGTGCTTGAGTGTTCCAAGGATCCTGAGAACTATGCCAGCGGTAGCATTGCTACTGGTAGTGTCTCCCATGACGGACAGGTTGAAGGTGAGGGTGCTTGAGTGTTCCAAGGATCCTGAGAGCTATGCCAGCGGTAGCATTGCTACTGATAGTGTCTCCCATGTCGGACAGGTTGAAGGTGAGGGGCCAGACTAAGAGAGTGCCCTACCCAAACTAAGGTGTAACGTATTGTGCCGAGAGTTGAGTGGCACTAGGGTAGTAAAAGATGTAGTGTCGTTAACAATCCCTTCAGGGCACCAGGCGAAACCCTGTCGTTGTTATCCCATATTAGAAGATCCGGGCGGTGACCTCTCATGTTTCCTCAAGTTTTTGTTTTGGCATGGCGTCAAAGTTTAATTCCAAATTAAAATCTTCTTCTGAGGAGGCTGTTTCTCTGCCTCATCGTGGGGGTGCTGATACTGGTACCTCATCTGAGAGTGCCAGGGTCAATGACGTTTCTCCGGTCAGTGGAACGGTGGAGTAGTCTCTTGGTGATATTTCTGCCTCTGGGAGTAAACTTAGTCGGGGGTGCTGATACTGGTATCTCATCTGAGAGTGCCAGGGTCAATGACGTTTCTCCAGTCAGTGGAACGGTGGAGTAGTCTCTTGGTGATATTTCTGCCTCTGGGAGTAAACTTAGTCCACAAAAGACGCGTTTGTCTGGAGTGGCTAGGCGAAAGCGGAGGAGGGCTAGGAGGGAAGCTGCTAGTGCGGGTGGTTCTCAGTTACCCCACGGTACTGCCCAAATAGCTTCTCTGTCTGACTCTCTTGCTGGCACCCCTGGTGCTAGCAGGAGAAACAGATCTCAACTGTCCACCCCCTCTTCTGAGGAGGTGACGCCTACTAAGCAGTCACAGGGCTATCAACCTGGATCTTTTACAGAAGCTGAGGCTTCTTTTCGGTTAGCCATCATCAAGGAGGGTTTTCCAGACTCCAAGATGGTGGCTGCTGAGGTAGATCTTATTTTAGATAAGATCCTGCATGGCGTGGATGGAATCCTTTATGGGTAGACCTTGCCACTGCTTAAGGGGTATACCTTGGACAATGGTGCACTCATTTATACTTGTATAAATGAGTTCACCTGTCAGTGGCTTACTCGGCTCTAGGATGGATGTACTCTTGGACAGAGGATTCATTTAAGGGTCATTCCTGCGATGAACCTGCCCAAGCCTGTGAAGATGGCCTACCGCACTGCTGACACACACGCAGGACGTGCACAAACTTTTTGCTTGACTCCAAGTATTCAACCTGGGGTTCAAGACTGAGCATTGGAGGGTCTTGGGTCGTAGTAGGGACGCTAAGGGACAGCGTTTTATCCTGATGGTTGATCTTGCTTGGGCAAAAGCCATCAAGGTGGCCAACTATAAGGCCATATATATTGTTTTACAAATTATAAATGTATGTAAAAATTTGTTTATAACCAACTTCTATTATTATATTATTGTACTTTTAATTTTAAAAAACATACGCGCTATTCCGTTCTATTATTCCATGTAAGTTCGTTTTAACAATGTTCGCTGATGATGACCAAAACATGGTCGAAAACGTTTCGAATTCTAAATAAATTAACGTATTTCTGCTATTTAGTGCTTGATTTATTTTCTACAACTATAAGGCTTTTTCGGGACTCGATCAAGATATCTTTAAGATACTTTCAGATCCTAATTCCAAGTCTGGGAGACCGATAGCTTCGGTGACTGCTCCTGAAAAGGGGAATAAAATGGTCAGGCTCGCTGATAAGGATCGGCCTTTCGGGAATACCACTGGTCCTTCTGATGCCCAGTCAACGGGGGAGGGCATGGAACTTTGCCCACCTTAGGCACTTGTAATGTCATGGGCCTGAGGTTGATTCAGATCAACCTCCAGCATTCCCGAGCCCCTTCCACCCTTTTGGGTCGGCTGCTCGTTCTTATTCAAGAGCCATGGCACTATAAGGGCCGAATACTGGGGCTTTACTGCAAAGAAGGTAAGTTGTTTTCTTTTACTTCTTGTACTTCTGATATCGAACCTGTGTATTCATTAGGAATAACATACATGTCTCACCTGTTTAGGACTACTGTTCTAGGGACCTTACAACTGTACGGGTGAAGCTTGATGAAGGGGATACTGGTAGGGAATTTATTGTTTCCTCTGCTTATTTCCCTTACGATAAAGACAAACTTCTGCAACGCCTAAATTTGGGTCTTTGGTGGAATTTTGTCAAAAGAATCATTTTGATTAATTGGTTGGTATCGATGCTAACTCACATCATGTGGTTTGGGGTAACAAAGACACCAACTGAAGAGGGCAGCACCTATTGGAGTTTCTGATTATTTTGAATAGGGGTAATGACCCTACCTTTGCTGTTATTAACAGGAGGGAGGTTATGGACCTAATGTCAGGGACTCAGTATTTTTCTAACCTAATTGAGAACTGGCATGTATCTGGTGAGCCTTCTTCAGATCACAGATATATACAAAACTTTATGCAACCGACTGTACATGTGTACAGCATATATATATATACTGTAGTGTTTTGTAATATTGTATTATATATATAATACAATATTTATTTCTATTTGTTCTGCATAGGTTTCCACACCACTTGACCAATCTGCACCAAACTTTACATAGATATTTTCCGTAACTCTGTGAATTGCATAGGCTATTCTGAATTAAGATCGCCCCAGGGGATAGAACGTTTTGGGATCCAATAAAAATACATATTTATTAATAAAGCCTTCAGAATTTTATCCGAATTTGGAATTATGTCATAGGCGCCACGATAATATAACAATGAATGAACTCACAAATAACACCGATGTATGTGCCTTCATGATGGCGCAATATTTAGTGATATAATGTGGTCGTGACATCATATGCTGGCGAAATCAATGTTAAAATTTGACCAAAGAAAAGCCAATAGATTCCAAATCAATTATATGGTAAAATGATACTTCTGCATGCTTCGTTGTCATCTTATTATTTACAGAGTTTATAAATTCACTAAAACTCATCTAAAATTTATTTACCAAGGTGTTGACATTATAATCGATTAAGAGTTGACATAAACTGTATTATGTGCCTGAAATTTCAGAACATAGACGGATATCCTGACTAATAATAAATAGATTTTCTAACAAATTTACCACATATGGTATATGTATATATCAGGGGTGTCAGCCCGTCGATCGCGGAGCGATTTTTGTCGATCTCTTGTTTATTCCTTTCAAGTTGATTTTTCCTTACAAATTTAATTAAAACTGAAAACATAATAATTTATTTATCATTATTTTGTATTATTTTTTAATTCACTTTAAAATGTATTGCTATTATTTATTTTTTTACATTAAAATTGTCAAATCAGTAATTTTCTTATCATTTGAAAATATACACATGAAAAGTTTCCAATATTAATTGATATTGCACAAAAAATTCTCTCGTGTTTCGGATCGACATCTTGCCAAAATCCGCTTTTTCAAATATGAATGTCATAAAAAATCAAGAAACCAAATTATTGTCCGTCCACGAAAGCCGCGCCTAGCTAAGGTGGAGGAGTCCAAACGCGAAAGGGAGAATCGCAGTCGGTATAATGATGGGTGGGAATGGTTTCGGTTTCGATTTACTTTTCTTTGCATATGTCTGCTATTTGTCATCTTAGTGTGTTCGCTTATCTTTTTCTATTTGTGATGGCTAGCACAAGTTTGAAAACATCCATGTGCGAAGCTGTCATCCCTAATTTGTCACTGGACTCGTTCAGCTAATTAGCGTACGCGTACTTGCGTCGATGGTCGCGGCTAAGCTGGACGGACAGTACAAATGATTTGTCCGTCCACGAAAGCCGCGCCTAGCTAAGGTGGAGGAGTCCAAACGCGAAAGGGAGAATCGCAGTCGGTATAATGATGGGTGGGAATGGTTTCGGTTTCGATTTACTTTTCTTTGCATATGTCTGCTATTTGTCATCTTAGTGTGTTCGCTTATCTTTTTCTATTTGTGATGGCTAGCACAAGTTTGAAAACATCCATGTGCGAAGCTGTCATCCCTAATTTGTCACTGGACTCGTTCAGCTAATTAGCGTACGCGTACTTGCGTCGATGGTCGCGGCTAAGCTGGACGGACAGTACAAATGATCATTTGGATGATTTTCGGCGATTAGCCACTTCTTCATATCAACTTGACTATGAAAATATTGCGAACTCCAAATAATGTATTTTTAATCAACTAGCATTTCCTTGAGTTTATAAACAATCTGTTGTTTTTTCTAACTTCGGTTTTCCAAAATAGAGAGAAAAATATTTTCTTTCAATATAATTTTATTTGTTGAATTAAAAAATAATTAAAAGTAATGAATAAATTTTTAAATGCACAAATAAAGTTTTTAGTTTCTTTAAAGTTTTAAGGCTGGGAGGGTTGGTCCTCAGAAGTGAGTGAGCGCATTTAACCGCATAGTTGTACGCAATCAAATATCAAGTTGGGAAAACGTTGTAGATCGCCGAATAATTTAGTATAGAAAAGTAGCTCGCATAGTAAAAAGATCGAACACCCTGATAGTATATAAAACAATTCTGGAAAAAATCAAATACAAAATATTACAGAATTTGTAATTATATGCAGTTTTTTAGACTTAGAAATTAAGACAAATTATAAAATATGTAATATTTTTTATTCAAACAACTTTTATACTTTTTTCTTCATAAAACATAATAAGCCAAGAAGCAATCTTGTAATGGAATGCTTGTTGAATTTTCATTATTTTTTAACCTACATACGATTATTAATGTGTGATATTTTCTCGTGAGTTTTATAGCAAAACGCTGAATCATATTTGATTTAGAGACTTCAATAGCCAGTGGTTGTTATCTTTTAAAACAAAAGTCAGAGATCTCTTTATCTATTTTCAACAATATTATTTGCTTATCTATCTATATACGTGTATATATATATATATAAAATGCAATGTTTGGCTAATGTCTGTTCCATATTGACTCCACACGGTTTGACCTATCGGAGGAAAATTTGCAGGGCAACTTCCCATAACTCTGTGAATAATAAAGGATTCCTAGATCAAAATCGCCCCAGAGATGAGGCATATTAAAGTTGTTCTTTTTGTCTGTCTGTTTCTCATAGGCTCCCACACTACTTGACATATCGAGACAAAATTTTGTAGGATAACTTTTCCTGACACATGGGTAATATAGGATATCCTAAATCAAAATTGCCCCATGGGATGAGGTATTTTGGGATCATAATTTAAACCCTTCAGATTGTTGTTAACGTTCCAAAGTCTAAGGTTGGGATGACTTTGTATCGATAATATGACGTGATCTCGATGTAACAATGAATGACAAAACTTCAGAATGTAGGGCGTCATTATGCCATCAAGTCACTGACATCAAAATAGTTCCCCGTACGATATAATAATGGATAGCGTTTCAGAATGTTACAGTATGTGACTCCACAAAGGTTCCGATGTAAGACACAACATTGGAATTACTTTCAAGAATGTCATCAGTGTGTAACGCTATTATGACGTCATAATGACGTAGAAATGAATGTTGTCACAAGCGTCACAGTAGATGGCTTATAAAAAGTCCGACATTTGACATCACTTTAACGTCATCATTGAAACATACAAAGGTTTTGCTTTTTCCAGTTTTACTTACAGGTACCATTTGTACCTATCAAAAAATCTCTCAAACCAGAAACTAATATCTCTCTACAAATCATATGTCAGAAATTCCCGGAAACTCCTTATACATTGATTAGTATAAAATAAATGTGACATTTATGAAAAATCTGTTCATAAAAAAATTGAATATTAATTTAAAATCAGTAAGAAAGATTTATAAAAGATAAAATAGTGTATTTTAAACAAAAAGTATATAAATACAATATTTTATTGCTTTATAGTATACGATAAAATATAAAAAGAAAAAATTAATGTATGCAGTATTTATACCAACTGAACAGAAGAGAAGATTAGGTTATGGAATTGAAATTGTGTTTTTATATAGATTAGTCGTAAAAATAACTTATAACAATGAATATAAAACTACTGTCGAATATTATAGATTATTTGTCATAATTTATCTGTTTTTAATCTAAACATTTCGATGATTATTTTTAGTTGCTTTATGTTATACCATCATGCTCGTTATATTCTTATGTATTTAGTATATATAAATAACATAAGATTTAGCTGTTAAAATAACTAATATTATTATTTTACAAAGTTTAATGATTTTCAATAGTTATTTATTCCAATAATATGGTATTGATATTGTTCATGTTCCATAACTGAAAGCAGTAGACATTCAATGAATTTTTGAAATATTTTCAGGAAAATCATCTGTCAAACATCTGAAGCTATGAAGTCATATTTTATATGGACCATTTACTGGAAAATAAGAACGAAAAATTGCACTAGATACTAACAAAATGTCTACACCATTGGTTTGCTATTCAGAAACTACCAAAATTCGTATATAAAAACCAAATTCTCTTATCAACTTGTGCAAGATATTATTTCATCCTTCTATTTCAATGTGCAAATATTTCAATATGTTAACATTACAGGGATGGCCAAAATAATGAATCACCTTTCATATATAATAAGTTGTAAGAATAAATTGGTAGGGAAATCAGTTGAATAATGTAGAAATCTATCTCGTTCCGTTTTATATAGAACAACCAACAAAATAATGATTATTTTTGATTTTATGTAGTTGAAAAGAGAATACGAGTAGGCCTCGATTAGTGCGAATTTGAATAATGAGATATCCGATTAGTGCGACTTATAGAAATGACACCGTTTTTCACTTACAAGGGGAGGTTCAGACATTCGGGTCACCGATTTTTTTGAAATTGTAATGCTTCTTGTGGAAAGGATTGCAATGGTTTCTTTGCAAAGATTTGAATCAGATCAAAAATAAAGCTTTGTGATGAAGACAAATTTGGGAGGTGTCATGAAAGTTAAGCCCACATCTTCGGCTTATTAACAGCTGGTTTTCTGGAGTTTATACTGTTATGAGCTTAAGGCCTTTTGCTCATAACATAACAGAACAGCTCATAACAGGTTGGGTTGTAACTTGTTAAATGAGAGGCAAAATTATCAGCATTTCCAATTGTACTGGGAAAAAATCAGTTTTTTCAACTTCTATAATTAAACTTTATTAACAACTATTATTATTACTGTGTAAATTTATATATTGAAGAATCTGTAAAACAAAGACATGTTAATATATATGCAAAATAATACGAAGTACTGTTACACACAGTAAAGTATTAGAAACAACTAACATATAATGACAGATAAAACAAAAGATAATTAATGAAATTTCTGGCTGTCAATCAACAAAGCCATAATAGTAATGCTTGCTTGACTGCAATATTGCCATTTTTATTCTTAACCAGGGTTGCAGAGTCGGAAGACAAATGATCCGACTCCACCTTTTAAAATAAATTTGACTCAGACTCCTGACAGTTTAAAAAATCTGATTCCAACTCCACTCAAAAAGATCCAACTCTACAACTCAAGATCACAGAATCAGATGCTAAATGATCCAACTTAGTAGATTAAAGACAGCTCACTAGCAAGTATAGATTTTTATTTAGCATAACGTTTTCGGACTGTATTAGTCCCTCCTCAGTGCTGCTAAACTTTATAAAAGAAGATCAACTATATAAAAGAACATCAACGTTACAAATAGAACATAACAACATTCGAAGATAGAACAAGTTTACAAAATTCAATGATTATTAAATTCACAAATCACATATAATTTTAAAGATTTTATAATAGTCTTATGTTACCAATTACATAAAAAGAAATAAACATTGTAAATTATTAATCACTTCTAAAAAATAGACATACATGATATATATATAAACAGAAGTAAACACTAAGTTAGTAATTGCATCCAATCAATGTATACTGTATGCGATTTATACAATAAGTCCTCTTCCACATCATATCTCATCACCATTCTGTAAAAACTGTTCATCAATGTCGCCTATGTGGGTTCTTACAGATTACTCACAGAAGGTTATATGCTATAATTTCATTACAAGTTATTATACATGCACCATTTCCATGATTCCGGGACTTCCATGGGCGGGATCTCATTTATAATATCGTTCTTCTGGAGTCCCTTCTCTATCTCAATCGCTTCATAGAAGGTAATACCGAACGGGTCATTCATGGTTTTTATTATTTCGCGTTATTCCATTGGATTGTAACATCCCTTTCATATGCCATAAGCGCCAATGCCGTGTTAAGATTACCCTTACGTATATCATACTTGTGTTCTTTCGATCTACAATAAGAATATCTATGTAGAATACTGAAGAGAGTCTCCTAGAAAGGCCGAAAACGTTTTATAAGGAAAATTTGGATCCTGTTATAGAGCTGTAAGTAAAATATAGTTAATTTTAAAGAAAGACAGGAGTACTAATACTAGTAACTTGTAATGAAATAATAGCATATAACTTTCTGTGAGTAATCTGTAAGAATCCACATAGGAGACATTGATAAACAGTTTTTACAGAATGGTGATGAGATATGATGTGGAAGAGGACTTATTGTATAAATCGCGTACAGTATATATTGATTGGATGCAATTACTAACTTAGTGTTTACTTCTGTTTATATATAGCACGTATAACGTCTATTTTTTAGAAGTGATTAATAATTTATAATGTTATAATTTAATTAATGTTATTTTTTAATGTTATAATTTATAATTTATTAACATAAGACTATTATATAATCTTTAAAATTATATATGATTTGTGAATTTAATTAATCTTTGAATTTTGTAAACTCGTTCTATCTTCAAATGTTGTTATGTTCTATTTGTAACGTTGATGTTCTTTTATAAAGTTTAGCAGCACTGAGGAGGGACTAATACAGTCCGAAAACGTTATGCTAAATAAAAATCTATACTTGCTAGTGAGCTGTCTTTAATTTACTTTCGTATTAAGCAAGTAATCTCTATTATTTTTGAATGTTTGGATCCAACTTAGACTCCACCTTTTAAAAAAATCCAACTCAGACTTCCGACTTTGGGCATTTTAAAATTCCAACTCCAACTCAACCCAAAAACCTCAGACTCCCAACTCTGACTCTGCAGTCCTGCTCTTAACAGATGCAGGTATGTTAGCTTGCAACAGCTGTGGTCTCTGAACCAGCCTGTGTGCTGGAAGACAATAAACAAGTACTTGTCAGACACAACTAAATTTTTATCTTTAAAGCAAGACTTAGAGATTGAAGTGTACTATCCCAAGATAAAAAACATAGATATCTTCTTCAGGCCCTTCACTGTTGTTTTTCCCAGTTTGTAGGACTGGGTGAGGGGGTTTGGGCACAGTATCAAGGGTGGTTTGGTCTGGTTCACGGACGGTTCAAAAACCACTACTGGTGTTGGGGCGGGGGTTTACTGCGAAGGGACTCGGATGGTTTATCCCTTTTCCCTTGGGCGGTTTGCCATGTCTTTCAAGCAGAAATCTTTGCTATTTCTGAATGTGTTATTATTAATCTTGATAGGGATTATGTTGGTAAACATATTTTTATCCTATCTGACAGTCAGGCTGCTCTTAAAGCACTTATTAATTCCCGATTTGTTTAGAAACAAGTCTGGGAATGCCGCCTTCCGACTGTGAAACTGGCCACCAAGAACAGGGTACAACTGGTTTGCGTGCCAGGACACAAGGGGATTGGGGGTAATGAGGTTGCTGATAAGCTTGATAAGCTTCTCGCCCCTTTTTGGACCTGAGCCTGTCCTGGGCATTGGTTCGGATGTCTTTGTTTTTTTGGACCTGAGCCTGTCCTGGGCATTGGTTCGGATGTCTTTGGTGAGGTTGTCAGAGCTGGTTGGCGAGCTCAGCATCATGCTTGCTGGAAGTCTACCTCTGGTCTTAGGCAGGCAAAGGCTCTCATTTTGGGTTGCAGTGCTTAGCGAACCAGAGAGTTGCTTTCTCTGAACAAAAATGAAGTGAGGATTGGTTACAGGGCTTTCTTACAGGGCACTGACATCTTAAAAGACATCTTCACTTGATTGGGCATTCTTACAGGGCACTGTCATCTTAGAAGACATCTTCACTTGATTGGGCAGTCATCTTAGAAGACATCTTCACTTGATTGGGCTTGCTGATAGCCCCAGAGTTGCTTTCTCTGAATAAATATGAAGTTAGGATTGTTACTGAGCTTCTTACAGGGCACTGTCATCTTAGAAGACATCTTCACTTGATTGGCCCTATGTGTAGAAAATTTCAGTATGAGGAGGAAACTCTTCACATTTTGTGTGAATTATGGCCCTTACATGGCTTAGGCGTGATTTCTTAGGGAGGTATTTTCCTGTTCCCGAGGATCTTGCTTCTGTCCCATTAAAGAATATACTGTCGTTTGTTCTTAAGACAGGCCTTCTGGGATGATTTGATTCGGGGTGCACAATAGACCAATGTTGGTTGCGGTGCTTGGGCTGAAACAGCCCCTCCCTATTCTACTACTACCACCACCACCACCACTTTTTTTTGAACTAATTTACTATAAACCTGGGTAGAAAATATTCACTTTGATGATTTTTTAAAGGTAAAATACCAGTACCAGAATTACAGAATTTATTCCATCAACTTTCATCAATTAACATGTCACAATAGAGCAATGTATTTGGCTGCAGATCAAATTATGATGGAGAAGGTGAATATGTGATTGTGTTTTCATTAACCAAAACACAAAGACTAGAAATGCATAGTTAAAAAAGTTCTGACAGATATTAATTTTTAACACTCCACCGCCTGGTCTCCCGAGACAAATGCGCTCCATCTTGCGCTCCTAGTACTGGTCTCCCGAGACAAAATTCAAAACATAATAACTTCGTAATTTTTGCGTAAATTCAGAAAAAATGGTTAAAATCTCAAATTCTATCATATTTTCCATATTTCTATCGTATTTTTCAAAAATTTCATTTTCCGTCGATATTTTAATAAATTTTTAATTAACCCTTTAATTCGAATCTAATCCGAATTAATTAATATAATTGTGATCTTTCGACCCCCAAAATTCAAGAATTAATTGTCCGAATTTGTCCGACTTCAAAATCATGTTCCACATATCCTTCAGATTTTATCCTTACTTCTTTTTTACAGATATCTTGATCCAGTAAATTAAAATTTAAGAAAGTTTGGCCCCTTGTAAATTGTACCATTTTAGCGCTTCTTCACACATAAAATTCGATAAATTAGTTTTATTTAAAAATTTATAAATTGAGAACCCTATTGTTATGAATATATGTGGTATGAAGCTAAAATTTTGCAGGTCCTCTTTTAATATATCAGACTGTATCTTGTGAAAGTTTGAGACAAATTGAGGATGGTCAACCTGGAGGTCCTTGGTAAGTTGACATGGAATTACCCTATAGTAAAAAAGATTGTTCACATTAAAAAAGAAAATTTAGGCAGATATTCCAGTAACTTCAGGTAAAATTTAGGTCTGCTTAATGTAGACATTATAGATTGGAAATTAATAAATATTAATAAATTTTTTGGTTTATAGAAGGTAATATTTTATATAAAATAAATTACACTCTTGGAATAGTAATGAATTTTATAAGGAAGGCATTGTGTTATATTATAAAAAGAAAGGGTGTTCACATCATTAAAAAAGAATATTTAGGCAGATATCCCAATAATTTCAGGTAAAATTTAGGACTGCTTAATGTAGATATTATAGATTGGAATTAATAAATATAAAAATTTTTGTTTATAGAAAGTAATATAATATAAAATATATTGGACTTCTGGAACAGTAATGAATTTTATAAGGAAAGTACTTTGTTATAGTATAAAAAATAAATACAAGTTATGATGTGATAAGAATAAAGGTCTATGTTTGATCTTACATAAATGTAATATTTTTGGATTATTGTAATAAATAAAAAATATCTTTTTTTTTTTAATACAAAGGAATGGCAATTCCAAAGTTTATTAATGAAGAATTGCTTAAAGGTTATTAATTAAGAATTATTTGAGATGGTTGTTTTGTGGAAATTCACTTATAAGTGTAACTAAAGAGGGCCAGAGTCATGGCCGAAATGCATATTACAATAAGTGGATTTTTATAGAAATAATTTTTTATATAGATTTTTAAGTGTAATATAAATTCATCTTTTAGTAATTTTGTGGAAAATAAATTAATATCTTAAAAAAAGTAGTTGTTTGATTCGTTCCCGGACCCTAACATAGCACTGAGAACAGTAGTGATTAAAAAATCTTTAAGAAACAAATGTGGAATGATAGTATTCCAATGAAATTGATCATATAAATCACTTCTATATTTTGATACATTTTCAATAAAATATTTATTTTAGCAAATGGCATTAATAAATCTGTAACTAAAAACTGAAGATCACGTAATTTATTGAATTTATTTCAATTTTTTATCGAATTTTAAGTCCTAAAGTCGTGTAGGCTATCAGGTTGTGCATTTTTACCGATTTTCAAACTGTAAAGTCGGGAGTCGGCTTATATTCAAGCATATATGGTAGATGGTTAGGAGCTGGAGCCAGCATTAAATTTTAATGGCTCCAGCTCTGGCTCCACTGAATATGATCAGCTTATCTCTGGCTCTGATTCCGGCTTCTCCAGAACTTCCTTGCTCCAGGGCTCTGGGCTCTGACTCCAGTTCCCCAGCTTTGCTTGTAAGGACTCTTTAAAGGAACTCTTTTAAGTATACTTTCCTGGGTCCACTTTAATTGAGGGATCATCTTTTTCAGAGGGACAACTGACTGATTTCAGCTCTGCCCTCTTTTTTTCCTACCATTCCAGCATTATTTCCAACATGGCTACCATTTTATGTAAAACAATCAATCTTAACCATATGTAGGTGTTATAAAAAATATATAATGGTCTTTTATTGTTGCGTATTTGGATGCACGAACTTGCAAGATAGAGATGACATATCTTTCACGTATTTCCAAAGGATAAACAATTAAAAAAAGAATGGGAAGTGAAACTGAGAATGAAATTTAAGTTGACGAGTTCATCTCATGTATGCAGTGCATATTTTCTCAAGAGTGACTACAGCACTTTAGAAGATTAGTAAACACTGCAAAATTTTATTAACTGAAATATAAACTGCTGAAATAAATCATGTTTGTTTTAAAAATGTTTTAAAATACTTTTAAGGCTATGAATATCAGAAGAAAAAACTTAAATGTGAAGCCATCCCATCACAAAATTTGCCTATACAGTCATTTGAGACTGAAATGTTGAACAAAACATTCAAGCAGTTATGTGCAAGACAAAACCAACATAGGAAACAAAATCAAGTTTCTGAAGAAAGTAAATGATCTTTTTTAGATTTACTTCTAGTAATTTTTGATCATTATACTGATATATTTTAAATATTACACAGAGCCATTACTGCAAGTAAATTTGGAAAATCAAAATGAAGAATTTCCTGTTAACATCATGACAACAGTGTAGCCAGATTCCTCAGAAAGAACAAAGGAACCAATCTGCAAAGAAATGTTTACAGGATCATTATAAGGTTGATGAAATGTAACAATCAATTACACAACTAAGAAACAAGTTTCAGTCATCAGATGAGTATATTTCTACTCTTAAACAAACTGTTGAAACTTTAACAAAAAAGGAACAGGAGCTATTAGTCTACATTCAACTAATGAGAAGTGCCTTTTCTGCCCAGAATTTTGTTTCTTATAAGAAATTTGGACAGGGTTTTGAACTATTGGACAGAATTAGCATCCTATTCATTATTTAAATCTTGGTTGTCATTTCTTGTACCAGGAGACCCTCGGACATCCATTAACTATGTAGATGTTTCACCTTCGTATTTACCAATTGAGGATCAATTTTTTTTGTTTTGATCAAACTGAGGCATAATTGTGACTTTGAAGATTTGGAAGAAAGATTTGTACAAGATAATTCATTTGGTATATGGTCAAATTTATTTGCAATCAGTGACTCTAAAGTATAAAAGACTGTGCAACATGGACAGATATTCTATTCAATCTTTAGGGGAAAAATATATCATTTGATTGTGTCTATAATTTTACATAATTTTTTTTAAATTTAATGTGACCATACATTCTTTATTGTAAAGGACAATCCTTTATTTTAAATAGCTGTCCATTAGATTTATTTATTTTTTCAAAACTAAATTTAATGGCTTTCTCATCATCAAAAATTTAGGATTCAGAGAATTGTGTTAATCTGATAGACAATAAACTAAATATTTCAAAATTTCATAAAACATTAATTTTAATTAAAAAATATCTTATTTTCTGATAAATAAAAAATTTATTTCTTTTATCCCTAAAAATTTCAAATGAATACGAGCTGCACATTTTGCAGAATTTTTTATAAAAAGGATTGGTTCAAATTAGCATAGAGGTCATTAAAGATGACCATCAGTGTGTTAATTATAAACAAGAAATTTTCTATATAGAAATATTATATTTGAAGCTTTCATTTGCTTGTTAGTTTTACTACAGTGAAACCCCGCTCGTGCGTTCCCGTATCGTACAACTTTCCCGCTTTAAACGTCTATTTTCGGAAGTCCGAGCATTTTCCTATACATGCAATGTAAAACTTTCCCTCTTCCTACGTTTTAATTATATAACTTTTTTATTATGACGTCATCAGAGTTCCCGTTTCGTGCGTTTTCCCTGCTCGTTCGACTTTTCGAGCCGGTCCCTGAAAAGTTTCAAAATCGGGGTTTCACTGTATATGGCATTCTATGAGAAGTCGTTCTTAGTATATAATAGCAATATAAATTTCATATTGCATTAGATATAATTTAGTAACTATTTTTTTTATTAAAATTTTCATTAAATTTTTTTAAAATATTTTTATTGTGTAAATATTTGTTTCCAGGATGAAGAATGTGAAGGAGGAGGTGATCAAGAAATGAAAGATGAGGAGGAGGAAGAGGAGGAAGAAAAAAAAGAAAATTCAGAGGAAAATCAGTTAGATGGTGAAACTGATACAAAAGAACAACAAGGTTAGTGAATTTTGGCATAAACCCATTGAAGTCTGTTAATGTTTACAAATAAACCTAATTAGTAAGCAGAAAATTAAAACTGTGAAATGTTGCTTAATTTTCATCAAAATTTCTTGAAAATTTGATGAAAATTACAATTTATTACATTTTTTGTCATTCCAGATGTAAAATTTTTTTTACGAATTTTATTTGTTTTCACAACTACTTCATTTTATGAGATTGGAAAAAACAATTTTTTATATGAAATCTTAGCCATTGAATGAATTGTTTAAAATTTCTTGATATGAATGAAGGTGTGTTAAAAAATTATCAATAAAAAACAAGTACAGTGGGTGATCGGTTAACAAACATAATCCGTTCCAAGATAATGTTTGTTATCCAATCATCGATTTACCATAGGTTTTTATGAGAATTTGATTAATTCGTTTGAAGACTCAAACAACATAAATAAAAAATTATATAATTTCTTACTACATTTATTTATATGTAATAACAACAATATATACATATATAGTCTTGCATTTTAATCTATTATGTTTATTTTCCATTAAAGAATCTGTCCAATATCGATTGCTTTTCTCTCCAGAATTTTTCGGAAGTGATTAATAGCATTGTTGTGGTAGAGATCCCCAAGCCTATTGATCTCATCCTGGTATGGGTGCATTCTAAGACCAAAATGTTGTAAAATCTCTCTCTTACATTGTTTAATAAATCTTTGATTTGTTTTACGTTGCCTCTGAGTTCATTTTAATTGGGAAAAACTAGTGTTCTCTTATCCTTATCCATATGTCTACAAATGTGCAAGGCCTAAGCTTGTCATTCCATTAGGTTAGTTAAGGACCAGATGATGGAAGGATGAGGTTCAACTATCTGGGCCCAGACCCCTCCTGATAATTTGGAGGAGTGGGACCCAGATTCTCCAGGATGGTAAGCCAAAGCTTTACCATGAGGCTATCTGGCTGACCTATCATTCCATCAGTCTGTGTGTCACACAGTATATTCTGTGAAGTGTTCATTATCTGAAAATAAAAATCTTTTGCGAAAGTGTTCATTATCTGAACTGTTTGTTTACCAATCACCCACTGTATTTAGCAAATTTTCATAAATTAATTAATTAGACAAAAAGTAACAAAAATTTATTAACCTTTAACGCTCCTCAAATTAAAAAAAAAAAAAAAAAAAAACAAACCTTTTAAAAATGGCGGATGGTGAATTATTTCTCTGTATTTCGTCATTCTAAGTCATTAATTTTTCAAAAAATAGTTAAAATATAATAATAACAGCATTTTCAAACAAAGGGGACGAGTTGTCACGGCTCTCCCTTCGTGAAATAATGTATACAGCCCATATGGCCTGAGGTCAACAATTGACCTTGGATGGACGTTGTTTGACAATAATTATTCATCCCTGGTGTACTAGTCACTTGTTTCGACTGTAGATAACACAAAAATAATTGTATTATTTAAATTTTTGGGTTATATTTAAAATATAACTAATATAAAATAACAATCAGATTTCAAAAAACCGTTAGATATTTCCCGCCAGAATTTAGGAATCCGACTTCCATGTCGATCGTCAAGTGTGGTATAAGTCGCTTTGTTTTGCTGATAAGTTAAAATTTATAAATTTTTAAATAAAACTAATTTATCGAATTTTGTGTGTGAAAAAAGGGGTAAAATGGTACTATTTACAAGGAGCCAAACTTTCCAAAATTTTAATTTATTGGATAAAGATATCTGTAAAAAAAAAAATAAGGATAAAATCTGAAGGATATGTGGAAAATGATTTTGAAGTTGGACAAATTCGGACAATTAATTCTTGAATTTTGGGGGGGTCGAAAGATGACAATTATATTAATTAATTCGGATTAGATTCGAATTAAACGGTTAAATAAAAATTTATTAAAATATCGACGGAAAATCCAATTTTTGAATAATACGATAGAAATATGGAAAAAATGATAGAATTTGAGATTTTAACCATTTTTTCTCGATTTACGCAAAAATTACGAAGTTGTTATTAAGTTTTGAATTTTGTCTCGGGAGACCAGTACTAGGAGTGCAAGATGGAGCACGTTTGTCTCGGGAGACCAGGCGGTGGAGTGTTAAAGGTTAAAATAGCGCCATTTTTTTAATAAAATATATTTATTGATATGTTTTTCCTTCATTTCAATTATTTTTATTTTTATTTTTTATAAATTTTCGAATTTATAACCAAAAACATGACACAATGAAAATTGTCCACTCTCATACATAAATTGCTATAACATTTTTTACCCTATTCTAATTGGCCTTGAGATGCTTTGTTGAATACTATAGCCAATACCACATGCATTGCAGTAAAGTAGGCTTGACTGCAGTTTCCCATGAAACAAACGGAAGCTATAAAACAATAAGTGTCATGCCCCTTTTATAGCTTGGGATTGTTTACATTTGGATTTATTTGTATTTTACTAAATTATCTGTAAAAGTAAAGCAATAAATGAATAAATTAGTAAAAATATTGTTTATTTTAATAGAATTATCAAAATTTTTGTATTATTGGCAAAATGTTTTCAATTTTATAAAATTTATAGCTCAATATTAAAATTCCATGCTTTACTTAATATTTCAAAAATAAATATTATCTCAATCCAAAATCAAAATAAGATTACTAAAATATAATAGAATAGAAAACAGAATCAATAAGATTCAGTGAAAATAATCCAAATTTTATGAATCCATTCACATTTTTTATCTTTAGAATGGAATTTAAAAAGAAATCATGGCAATCAGAAAATTTAGGACCCATCATTGGAAGCACATATTTCACCCAATAAATGCAAAAAACCACTTTGTGATAGCTGCACTGTAACTCAGGATTGGATTTTTTTAATTGTTTTTTGGTTCCACTTCCATGATATATTTGCCATAAGACATGAACGAGTTAGTCTATAGGAAATAGAAGAATCTGATATACAGCATACTATGCTATATGTGTTCGAGTTTAATGAAAAACATCCAGCAATTGTAGTGACATGAAACATCAATACCATATATGGGGAAGGTACCCTTAATGTCAGAAAATGTCAAGGAAGTTTTCAAAAATTCCAATTTCGGAGCAGGATCCTCATGGATATGCTACATGAAAGATGACCTGTTGAGCTGGATAATGATGTGACAATGGCTTTTGTTGAGGGGAATCCCAGAGGCAATAATTAAGGAATTATCACAATTGTCCATTTAAAAGAAATGAACACAAAGCACTAGATTGCAGTATTTAAGATTTAATGGGAATAAAAATTATAACAAAATTCGCTAACGTTTTTGGCTATTACAGCCATCATCAGGCTTAACAAGCAGAATATTCGAACAAAAGAATATACAGTTTCTATGGTAACCAGTTAAATATTGAAATCAGTTAGACATAATGACATCATAGGTAACAGGGATAAATCTAACTGATTTCAATATTTTAACTGGTTACCATAGAACTGTATATTCTTTTTGTTCGAATATTCTGCTTGTTAAGCCTGATGATGGCTGTAATAGCCGAAAATGTTATTGAATTTTGTTATAATTTTTATTCCCATTAAATCTTAAATACTGAAATCTAGTGCTTTGTGTTCATTTCTTTTAAAGTGAAGGATATGAGCAGTAAAGAAGTTTTTTCAAATATAATTGTCATTTATCCCATTCACCTACTCATAGGCATCTGCTGGACTTTCATTATGTGTGGAAACTGGTTAACTCGCTATCTCATGATTTCACACCATAAAATCTGTGACAGCATGTGGACATTTGCACTTTTTTGCTTTCCTGTGAAAAGAGAGAGACGTTTTTGAAAAGAGTGGTTATAGGAGATGAAAAATGGATTCTGTACCAATACATTAAGGGCAAACATTAGTGGCTTCCTAAACATATTGTGCATGTAGTAGTGGTTAAATCTGGACATTCATGTTTTACTGAATGTGTGATGGGATATGCAAAACGTAATCCATTATGAAATTCTGCCACTGAACCAATCTATTACAGAGGAGGTCTACTGTCAACAGCTAGAGCATCTATGCATTGCTTTGCAGGTAAAAATCCAGTACTCTTGATTATAAAGACATAGCTATTCAACAGTGACTTGTGTCAAGTGCAGGAATTTGGATGGGAAAAACTTTCCCATCCAGAATATTCCCTTGACTATGCACCATTTGACACTTTGTTTTGCAGCCTCGAACATTATCTTTCTGCGGGAATACTTTGAAATGCCAAGGAGCTGTATGGAACCCTATCTGAGTTTTTTGGATTGAAATCCGTTTACTCTTCAAGACTGGCATTCAAAAACTTGCTGAATATTGGGAAAAAATTGTAAGTACTGGAGCACTTATTATGATTAAAAAAAAAATTGTTCCAGGTAAATTGTTTGTTTGCTTCACATGTGCAAGAAACATTACTTATGGGATGGGCTGATATTTTATCCGTACGTACACTTTAGTGGTAAGTTACATACATAAGTTGAATTAGGCAGCCATTCTTGTGGGTTGTGGTAAGTAAATGCAAATCAAGTTTACTTTAGAGTAGTGAGATTATTAGTTACAGCAAAGTAGCATTTCTCCATGAATTGCTATTCTCTTTGTATACTTCAGCTGTTTCAAGGGTGGTAGCAAAAGTGACGTACCAGTATAATCACCACGCCCCTAATTTGCTCCATCCAATAATAAGTATTAGTCAAGAAATAAAGTTGGCTGAAAGTGAAAGCAAAAGGCAACATTGTTCCAACTTTTAGACATTATTTGTTTTTCATTTTTGAATTGATTTCAACAAATATGTTTTACTTACATTTTTTGTTATTTTGTAAATTTTATGTAAAAATCTAGAGTTTATTGAATTAAATAATTTCTTTAGTTTTTTGTTTTTTCCTTTTGAAATTGTAAATAAACAGAAATCTCTATAAATTTAATAATGAAATATTCAATATTCAATTATATTATTACTTAGTGTTTCCGGACGAGAATTCCTTCCTGCCCGTTTCCAGGAATTTTTTTCGTTTTCCCATTCCCGAATCCCAACAAAGTTTTCTCGGGAAATCAGGAAAATCGGCTCCTAGAACCCAGTAATCCTTACAATGGGAAATAGAGCAAGATTGTGAAGCAAATATTACAGCTATTTGAGTCAACAGGAAATCAATCATCAAATATTATAAAACTTGGCAAGGCTCTGAAAACAATTCCTTCATCAATTAACGCAGAAAGAGCATTTTCTGTTGCCGGTTTGTGATTGTGAATTAGTCATATATAAAGGAATATAAATTTTGGAATTTATTAATGTCATCTGTGTATTTGTTATTGATATTAATTATAAGTAACTACTTTTTAGATTTTGTTAAATTTTAATGCATTCCCGAGAATGCATTTTATGTTCCCGGGAATGAAAAAAGGCCAGGAAATCAGAAACACTAGTCCCAACATGTGCCAATTAAGCAGAATAAACTGTATTTTCTTTTGTATGTGATGTCAAAAATTTCTGAGATTTCTTTATAGTCCTTTCTGCTTATTCTTTATTTATTTAACAATTTGTTCCTGTATTTAAAATTTTTCTTTGTTTTAATTATTATAATGAAAACTTATATATGATTTTGCTTATTTCATACAAAATTCTGAAGTTAAAAACCTTTTCATTATAAAATTCTGTGCAAACCCATTCAATGTTATTAGAAATTATTTTTAAATTTTTAGGAAAAATGTGAATTTATATTTAAAATATTTTATTATTTAATGTTTCAATTATAAACAATTATTAACAACAATTATGTTTCAATTATTTTTAATGCTCTAAACAGATGAATTGAAAATGCAGAAACCATGGTTAAAGTAAAAGGTTTATTCTTCCATAAATGCAGGACACAAATTTTCAAATTTAATGTACAAAGTACATGAACCAATATTGTAATGACAGAGACACAATAATATTAATAATAATAAAAATTCAATTGTTATTTTTCCAGTTCCCAAGAGTTTTTCTGTTTTCATTCTCTTTGGGAACTATGCTTCATTATAAAAGCATTGAATTTCATTCTTTACCTTCCTCTTTAGTCTTTGCTTTCTTTCCTTTGACTTCATCGTTGGACCAATCAGAATCTTCTTCACTTTGGCTATCCCAATCTTGAACTTCTTCTTCAGATTCATCTTCATCGTCCTCTTCTTCATCCTCATCATTTGGCGCAGGTTCTATTAAATTAAAATAGCTAATTAATAATTTTTTTATAATGAACTTAACCCTTTTTTCTTATTAAGCTTTCATATGTTGAATTTCTGTATAATATTCAATTACAAATTATTAATCTCTTACAATGTTGTTGATACATGTACAGTAGTTGTATTCTTCTTTTCTTTCAGATATATAAGTTTAAAAAATTTTTAAGGTATTATTTGGAGAATATTGAATAAAACATAAATAAACAGTTAAGTTGATCAATTAAAATAACCATTATGATTAGCAATTAAAACTTACAAAAATATTATTTTTTATAAGCTTACTAACTTATTTGTATCCTACATCTGTATCTCCTAATAAATGCATGAAAATCTTTAGATAAGGAATTTTCATTTTCATAAAATCTATTAATATACGTCATATAAAAATGGTTTGTGACTGCATTTGCTGGCCAAAATAAGCCAAAAGTGACTGATATTCTCTTTAAAAAAGCATTAAATGCAGCTATTTCATACTGCCAAGATTCTTTCAAGATATTTCTAATAAATAATGGGGTGTAACTATCTTTTCAAAAACCTGTGTGTTATAATCTCCATTCAGTATAGTTATTTTTGTCTAAGTAATCAATTTCAAAGTCACTCTACTCTTATTTCTTCAGTACTAAGCCTAAAGCTAGATTTGATAATTGCTCTTCAAAATTGACTTATTTGGTTATTTTTCCCTTATTATCAATATCATCTATATATCTTTTAAAGAGAATGAAAGCCCATTGCAATACCCAAGAGAAAAATCTATAAGCTAGAATAGATCTTGCAGCAAACAAATGCACAGTTATTCAAGAATTGTTATACTGAAATTTTGAGAAAAATTATTAAAAAATAAAAGTAAGAAATCCAAGATATTGAGAGGATGAAGTGCAGTGATATGTGATAGAAATTAATAATACTATACCATGGTTAGAAAAATTATCAAGAAAATCTGTAGTGTTTAGTAGGAGGAATACACAATTTAACCTGCTGAGAAACAATAAGTATAAGATTGAAATGAATAAAAGACAAGGTGTGTATGAGATACTGCTGTCAAAAGATGTGTGTGCTGATGAAGTATACAATAGGATACATGAATAGAACCATGTCCAGACCCTGAGGAGTAAAAGCAAAACATAGTTAATAAAATGCAAAAGACAGCATTTTTCCAAAAATCAGCTGCTTATAATGTTACTATAAATTGGAATGATGCAAGATTAATGAAAGCTATAGAAGATCCAACAAAAGAAAAATAGCAGAAAACATTCAGGTCTATAAGGAAAAAATGTTTAAATGTAATGTAATCAATAAGTTAAATCCAGGGACAATTAGTGTTGCATGGAATTGGTATAATAGGCACTGTAAAAATAAAACATTGTTCTAGTTCAACTACCATATAGTGCATATACTTTTATAAATTTATAACTGAATATATTCTGCCACATCGGGTCTTCTAACTTTAGTTTATGTCATGACTTATTTTCTTCCTATAAAAACTGCTGTAGCTAAGATGCAATCCTATACATAGCAACTCTTAACTATGGTAATATAAACCTTGTTAATGCTTGTTTGGTTACAAAGTTTTATTCTATTGTTTGAACAGTTGTTTTATGATGTTACAAGTTAGTGATAAGGGCATATTATGCCAAAAGTGCTATAATGTTATGTATTTATTTAGTTCTGGTGGACAATAAATTGATGATTTCCTTCTATAATGTTTTTGTTAATTCTTTCATAACTATAAAATAGCAGAGTATATACAAGACTGTTGATCTTAGAAATATTGTAAATAATATTTATCATATTGTTTTCTTGATATAAATTATATATATATTTTCAATATCTAAATAGGCAAATTAGAATACATTGTAATTTTTTATTTTTTTTTTCTATAATCAAAAGATATTATTGATTAAATAAATGCTGCTGATAATCCAGCATATTCAATAGTTTGGCACCATCTCAGTCCAAGGGTATCAGACTACAACTAATCTTTGACTTACAACGAAGTTTAGTTTAAATCCAAAATCATAAGTTGATGTGATCATAAATCATAAATACCCTAAATTTTTGGATTGCTTATTATCAATAATCATTAGGATATAATATACTAGCATAATAAAATTAAACAACAAAAATTATGGAAACCAGACACAAAATAGATACTGTTGGTATATCAAACTACTATGCATGGACTATTACAGATTTGAATTGCATTGACCAATCACAGAAGTTATCAATTATATCACCATCATAAGTATGAATGGTTATAACTCAATGACATACAGGTTATCCTTGACTCATAAGTCAAAGATAACCTGTATTAGAAGTTTATTGTGTAATGATTAGTATATTTATAGTGTATATGTTATTATATATTCAAACTTTGTTAAATCCAGCCCTTTCAATATATTGAATAGCATAAAGTGATCGACCAATACAAAACGATTAAAAAATCACTATTATAATGACTTCCTTTTTTAATTATAACTCATAAAACTCTTTAGGTAATAATAATCCAAAATAAAAAAAATATATCCAGTACAATAAATTTTGATAAAAAAATCATCTGCTTTAAAATAGATAAAATAATATCAAAATTTATCCTCTTGTATTTTATCCTCAAAAATATTATATTTATAAATGGCAACCCATAGTCAAAAATGAAGAAAAGATTATATTTAAAAATCATAATTTGACTTCTTTAATTTTATTGTTTTTTTGCTGGCTATTTATTATAATAATAATAATTTCAAATCTATCTAGTAAAATACAATAAAATCCTGATTTTCCCATCATAGTTGACAGGCAATAGAATAGTTAATGAAACATTATATCTTAGAATTGCAAAATATTTCCAAACTTATTACACCTAATTGAAATATTGAATTTGTCAATTTTAAAAATAAAAAGCATTTTACATTTTGCAAATACAGAAATCTCCTGATTATCTAGAGTTAGAAGTGATGTTTAATTATTGTTTTATCTTAGAAACAATATCTGAAAGATTTTTAAATGTCTCAGATTTGTTTCATTAATATGTCTTAGATAGTTGTTGATCAAAATCAGAATCAAATTAAAATTATAAATAGCAAGAAATTATTGCAATATTTGTAACTGCAATAATTTCTTGCTTTAAATAAACAAATTTCTTAATAAATGACTAAATGTTTGAATATATGTATTTATACAATTTATTTATTTTTTAATATCAATTGTCCATAATTCTAATTTTTTGAACATTGAGGATTATTTGAGAAAATTAATTTTCTGACTACCTGGTTAATTGGGAGTCTATTGTAATTTTTTTGGCTAATTATGTCACAATAAAGTTATACAAAGAAATTGTCTGGTAATTTTATCATTAATGAATTTCTCATATTTATCATTTGTTTTAGTATATATCCTGATAGAAAGCTAAGATCCTGTTGGAAATAATAAGCACAATAAAAGCATGAATATAATACTAATAAATATAAGAAATAAATAAATAAATATAAAAAAAAATGCTTGATATTTTATTCATTTTATATTTGACTATTGCTATAAAACTGTCAGATGATGATGATGATAAATATATCATCATCAATATGCAACATATAATTTTAAATATATTGAGTTTTATTCATAGATATTTTAGATAATAATTTCTAAAATTATTGATAGAAGTGCTCACTAACAAATTTAATATCCATCAGATAAACCAATCTTGAGAATAAGGAAACACCATAAAGAAGCACTATTACAGCAGTGACAATATTAAAACAGTATTTAATTTCAGAAATATTTTCAGTTGCTAAAGAATGCATGATAAAAGAATCAATAGAAATTTAGAAAGAGCCTGATATAAAAATATAATTAATGAACAAAAATGAGATTTACAACATACAGAAGAACATTAAAATAAACCCTACTACTTTCTGCAAGAACCTAAATAACATGTTAACCTTATTAAAATCTCTGTTTTAATTTTAACACTTCCTCATGCTCTATTGTTTTATCCTAAGCACAAAAATAACTTCAAAAATGTTTTTAATATTTAGAATAATTATTATACTCTATTCTATAATTTATCTATTCGTTTGAAATTTATTGATGTAAGCTGAATTTAACAATAAAACATTTCTGAAATTAAATACTATTTTAATATTGTTATTGCTGTAATAGTGCTTCTTTATGGTGTTTCCTTAGACTGATTGAATTTAAAGTTTGAAATTTTCTAAAAACTGGTAATTCAGCACTTAACAGCAATAAAATTAATGAAAAACAAACACTTTATTCAGCGTTCTAATATAGAACTAAGAAATTCAGTTTAAAATACGTGTATTAGAATGTATACATTTTAGAAAGCAAAAACTGTACAAAGCAATAAATATATTATTTAAAAATACACTATAAACAAGTTTTGGAGACACATTAGATATAAAAAATATCATATATAAAATAACATATTTTTAAAACAAAAACATAAAATAATAAACTATCCTTTAAAATAATAATCTAATTGAATAAGTTATTTTATGTTTTTTGTTTTAAAAATATGTTGTTATGTGTGATATTTTTTGTATCTAATGTATCTCCAAAATTTGTTTATATAGGAAAACCTGTGCTGGTGGCCACCTGAGCTAGGTGGCCAACCTGCAAGCCATGGTCATCTTAATATTTGCCCAAGCATATTGCAGGATTTTTAAACTGTGTAAAATGGCCATCTGTATTCCATGGCTATGGCCAGTGATATTTAATTTCAGCACCTTGTGTGCAATATCTACTAGGTGGCCAGCAAATCGTGTTTTGATCAGAAATGGCAGATGTTAGGTAGGATATGAAAAATCTAAGGAAAGAAATCACTAATTAATGTCTGATTTTACATTAATTAGTGATTTCTTTCCTTAGATTTAATTAACAATATGAAACTGTCCATAAACTTTGTATTTTAAACTTTGATGTTTAATAACGAAATTTGCAGGTTTTAAACTTTGATATTTAATAAAGAAATTTGTAGCTAACTGTGGCTGGTGGCCAACTTGTGCTTGGTGACCACAATCTCAGCTGCCGAAAGCTGGCCACCTAGCACAAGTTTTCCTGTAGTGCATTTTTATGTAATATATTTATTGCTTTGTACAGTTTTTGCCACTCTCTAGAATGTATACATTCTAATATGTGTATTTCAAATTGAATTTTGTAATTCTATACTAGAATGCTGAAGATGGAGTAATTCTGAAAACATTGTGTTTTGGCTTTTAGTGAATAAAAATGTTTATTTTTTAATTAATTTTGCTTCTGTTAAGTGCTGAATTATCAGTTTTTAAAAAGTTTTGAACTATATATGTTCAAAACTGATAACATATATATTTATCCAAAAGTTTTTTGGATAAATACATATGTTTTAAGCAAGTTCTGGAAGTTATAGCACCATTGAGCAGACCAAAAAAAACACATTAAAATTCTTCAAAGGAACTTTTATTGAGAAACGTTTTCGGTGTTATCACACCATCATCAGCTCCTACAATTAATAGTTTCTAATACATAAGATTCGAATATTGAATTCTTTATAACCGAATTCGAATATTCTCATATTCATATAATAACATTTAGAATACAACGAAATTAAAGAAACATCAATTCTATAATTAAAATTAAAATCACATAACTTTCACTATAAGTTATTAATATTTCATTACTAGGGAATAAAAATAAAAATAAAATAAAATAATATAAAGAACTTTTTTACATCGTGCGGTACGAAATAATGAAGAGTCCATCATCTCTTGTCTATATATTTTATCTATGTTATATTGCTCCCGTAATTAGGGTTTTTTACTTATACAATGTCTCAAGGCATATTTCCATGGTGTTGGGAGGTTTATAGACTGTCTCTCATTAATTACGGTACCGTTCTTTGATCCTGCTAGTATATTAATTTCTTCCGCTGTATGTAACTCCTTAATATTGTTGACCCTCTGTATAACCTGTGCTTCGTCCCATTTTATTTTTATATTCTGCTCATATGCCCTTCTCGCCAGTGCTGTA
>AYEL01072668.1:0-40899 GCA_000484575.1 Olivierus martensii
TTTTATTTTTATTCCCTAGTAATGAAATATTAATAACTTATAGTGAAAGTTATGTGATTTTAATTTTAATTATAGAATTGATGTTTCTTTAATTTCGTTGTATTCTAAATGTTATTATATGAATATGAGAATATTCGAATTCGGTTATAAAGAATTCAATATTCGAATCTCATGTATTAGAAACTATTAATTGTAGGAGCTGATGATGGTGTGATAACACCGAAAACATTTCTCAATAAAAGTTCCTTTGAAGAATTTTAATGTGTTTTTTTGGTCTGCTCAATGGTGCTATAACTTCCAGAACTTGATAAATGTATCCGGTTAGAGCAGTAAGAAGATAAATATTATATGTTTTAAGCAGTTTATTAAAAAGAATATCAATCGTGAGAATTTTAAATGTATCAAGTACAGTAATTAAATACTATACAATCAATGAATATAATCAAATAAGTTAATGAGAATGCTGTCTTTAATAAGAATCACTTTATTTGACTCAATTTTTCACTTATATATACTATTGTTTTGAATGAAGATTAAATGTCTTTCTACCAATTTAGTGCTTTTAAGTTTAAAATATATCTCATTATTACAGATTTGTTTAGATAATATATTTATTCAGAATTACAGATATTTAATGAACTTTTCATTATTTATTTTTAATCTGTTGCTGAAAAGTTGTTTATAACTGAAAAATTTTAGACAAATATATTCTTGAAAAAATTTGACACTAATATAAAAAGCCATCAGCATATTAAACAAAAAATTTTTAATTTTTTAAGTTTATGAAGAAAAATCCATAAACACCATGCATAAACTTTAAGTTCCCATGCATCCAAAAAGTATTAAAATAATCATTCGAGAAATTTTTAAAAACAATATAATCAGTAATTTACACAATTATTTATTTCAGAAATTTTTAACACTTAATTGGAAAGATATAAACAACTAAATTCAAAAAATAGCTCAAGACTGCAGACAGTGTAATTTAATTTCTGCAGTCTTGAGCTATTTTTTTGAATTACTTGTTTTACATTTGTGTAGAAACAGAAAGATGAATAGATATATCAAGATATATGAAATAATCACAGAATAAGACAAAAATTTGTAAATATTAAAAATAATTAACAGAACTATAAATTGTCAGGATTCAATCAACAAGTTGCCCATGTCAGGAAATGTCTGATAATTTTATTTATTTAATTCCAGGAACATCCAACAATTTCATATTTGTGAATGGATTCCTTTAAGTTCTGCAGCTTTTCTTCTGCCAACAAACATAATATACTTAGCAGTAAAAGGATGAATACAATATAATTATATGGAGCATTATAAGTTTTCTTAATTAATAAACTCTTCATATATAAAATAAATAACTTTTATAATTTTAATCTAATGCAAGTGCCTTGATGATGATGTTGATTAATAGTAATGTGCAGATGATAATCCTGAAAATACAATAAAGCTGAACAATTAATTATTGCAAATAATCTTTAAAATAATGAATACATTATATGATAATATTGCATACAATACTTAGATGATCATAATGAAATCAATGAACTAATGTTAATGATTCTGTGTATCTGATGCTTTGTATCTTACCTGTATTTCCTATTGATGAATGTCATTGACTCTCTCTTCAATATTGATTGTTCCTTGCTTTCTGAAGTAACTATTGAAGAACTCATACTGTTGAATATCTTGTTGAGGATTTGTCTGCAGAATGGATCTGTTGAGAATTTGCTGATTATGAATAAGTACCATCTATTTATACATGAAGATGATATCCAAAGCACAGTTAGGCATGAGGAAATATGTGGTAATTCTACAAAAATGTACATATCTACAAAATTTGCATAAAACTTCTTCCAATCCTTCCTGAAATGCATTGTTACTTCCATCATGGAATCACTATCTGATTTTTACCATTTCCTCTCCAACTGCATCAAATATGGATGGTTACAAATGCTTTTTATTATAATCAGCAATTCCCAAATGATGTTCTGAGGCATTCTGCACTACAAAAATATTTCAATATTTTCACTGAAATGACACTTAGTCCACATGCTTTTAGAATAGGATCACAGATGTGTTGATGTGATAATATGAAAGATATCTAAAAGACACTATGCAAACCACTAACTGTTTCACTTTTCAATAGTAATACTAGATGATGCTCAATATCAGAATTTTAAGAGTCTATTAAATTCTATATTGTTCTAGTCACTGCAGTGCAGAAGGCAATTGTTTCTTAGCCTGCAGAGAAACAATAGTGAACAGATGTGAGTGTCAGTCAATGGATCAATGTGAATATAGTGACTGGATTGTTCTAGTTATTTATTGAATTTTCTCAGTACTTGGTGTTTATATATTAATTGCCATCTCCAAAGCTGTGATTTATTGAAGATTGAATCAATTTGAAGATGTTGTGATCAAGTAAACTATTAAAAGTTGTTGTTCTTATCATCATAAAAATGGCCAAGTTTTTTATTAAATATTAATGAGCATTGTAGAAATGAAAATAAAGAGGATACACTGCAAACTAATGGCAAGGGTGTGATGAAGCAGATATGCCATAAATACGGTGACAATTATTTGGATTTTGGCTTTACATTGAGAGGTGTCAACAATGAAGAGAGATTGCAGTGTGTAGTGTATTTGAAAATTTTGACACCAGAATACATGCTTCCAAGTAAGTTAAAATGCCATTTAGAAATCAATCATTGAAATATGCTTGATAAATCTCACGGCTTCTTTACCAGAAAGTTAAAAGAATTAAAACAACAAAATGGTATTTTTCTTAGCAGATGTCAATATCAAGCAATGGTTTGCTAGCATCATACAAAGTTATATATACAGTTGTAAAGTATAAAAAGCCCCATACCATTGCAGAACAACTAATTCTACTGGCTGCTGTAATTTGGCGAACATTATGATTGATAAGGCTGTGGGGAAACTACTTTCAAAGATACCTTTGCCTAACAATACCATCAAGCACAAAATCCAGAACAAGGCAGAGGATCTCAATGATCGATTAATTGAAAAAATAAAAGGGAAGGAATTTGGGTTGAAACTGGATGAGACTACGGATAATAATAAAAATGCATATTTGATTTACTATGTATATTTTGAAAATGGTAATGACATTGTCGAAGATCTTCTCTTTTATAAAAGTATCACTGCAAGTACAGCACTTTATTTCAAGATTCTGGACACAGTTATATTTATTTAACGGATCCTGGACAAATGATTGAAAATAATTTGGAGTGGATAAAGCACGTTGGTGTCTACACTGATTGAAATCATTCAATGTCTGGTCATTATGGAGGATTGCAGACACTTATTTGAAGCAAAGCTCTAGATTTATTTAGACCCATTGCATCATTCACAGAGAAGCATTTACATCAAAGTATCAGAATCCTTCACTGAATCTGGTCTTAGAACATGTGGTGAATGTTGTAAACTTTATAAAAACTTAATAAGTAAGATTTTTCAAAAAATTGTGTATGAGGATATGGGAGCTGAATACACATCTTTATTGTACTGCTGCTCCTTGCAATGGTTCTCTTGTGTTAATATATTGTCCTGTATGTTTGAAATACAGCAGGATATTACAAGAAAAAAAAATGAATATGCAAACACTTCATGGAAACAATTTTTTTGGTAAAACTAGCATACTTATGTAATATCTTTGAAACGTTAAATGTATTGAATTTAAACCAAATATTTCCAGTCAAATTAACTCCTAGTGTAATAATTCCAAATTAAACTTCTGATTTTAATAATTAATTTTCAAATCAAGTCTGTGTTGAGTTAATTGATTGTTAACTCAACAGATGGTGGCACCATAGCCTTGATTTGAAAACTAATTGTTAAAATCAGAAGTTTAATTTGGAATTATTACTCTAGGAGTTAATTTGATGTTATTTCCCTAATTAGTTTCAATTAGTGTTGAATTTATCCCTTCAGGGAGCAACATGCACATTTTGAAATTGGTTTAAAAAGATTTCAGCTTTTAGAAAAATGCAACAGCTGTAGAGAAGAAAAATGAATAAAGACAATGGCAGAGATTGTTTCTCCTTGTTGCAGTAGTTTGTGATCTCCAATGAAGTTGACTTCTCTCACAACATAAAATTTGTTTTTGAAGACCATCTGTCTTAGCTTATCAACTGGCTTGAAAAATATTTTCAAGATGATAATATCAATAAGTTCACATGGATTCAAGACCATTCAGGGCCAAAGCTCCATTTGAATTTATTTCTGTAGAGGAAGAAAATCTTATTAAGTTGTCTTGTGACAACTGAAAATGAAATTTGCAGTATAGAACTAAATGACTTTTGGTTATTGTAAAAGATGAATATCTGTTGCTCAGTGGTAAAGCTCAGTGAATTTTAATTCCATTTGTGATGTCATATTTCTGCAAAGCTGGATTTTTGGTAGTCAATTTGATAAAAAGCAAGCATCATGCAAAAATCTGGAACAAGTAATGAGAGTGGCTGGTCCAGTCTGATTCTAAGATTTGAGATGATTTGCAGTGAACAACAGGCTCACCCATCCTATTAATTACGATCTATTTATTTAATGATATGATTGTTCAAAATATGTACTTATTTAATATTTTTTACATAAACTGTTTGTGAATTTGAAATATGTATTTCATTTATTTTTTAATTTAACCAACCTAACCACACCAACTACACACTGCAACTATTAGGTAAGCCTATATTCTGACTTTGGGTACTATGGAAAATTCCTGATACACTAAAAGCATCATGAATTGGGAACTGCTGATTATAATATTTGGACTTGTCTGTTTGGTCATATGAAGATTTTTTGAATAGCAAATGTTTTTATGTAAAGCATCATCATTTAATTTTAAAATGCTGGAGGGATTTAATCAAATTTGCACAAAACATATTTATATTATTTATTTAAATCTAACTTTTGCTTCAGACCTGTGTTTTACTAATGGTATTGGCTGCCCAGAAAGTTTGTGCATTTATTCTGCAATGAAGAGCTAATTTTTTGCTGTTATACAGATGAACTGAATGTTTTTTTTAAATATTAAATATTATATAATAATTAAGTACAGGTACTCCTCTACTTACATTGGTCAAAAAAATCATAAGTTGAAAATTACTGACAATGATGATAATTTTAACAATAAACAATGAATAACCAGATTTTTTAATGTGATAAAATTGTCCAGATCTTTTAAAGTGATAAAATTATCCAAAAATTGAATTTAGCTTCCAAGATTATAAAATCATCTGGAATTGAACCTAGATCTTCCATGGTAGAAGTGACAGCTTTACTACACAGCTATCAGCTAACTATAAATTTTAATAAAACAGAAAAAATATTTCTAGCCAATATGATATGAAAATAGTCAAGTTTGAAATATCATAAATGGAATTGTAAGATTGGATTACCATAAGTCTTAGCTTATAAGTAGAACAGCATCTGTACAGGAATGGGGCCATTTATCTGGAATACTTGTGACTTGGGTTTTTCCAGAATTTGGGGCACCTTACCTAAAATGTATTATATTATTTAAAAATTGCAAAAGATAAATAAGTGCTCTGCATTCAAAAGTAACATAATTTGTTTTTAGTTAATATCAACTAACACTTTATAGAAGCAAAAGAAATTCCTTGCAGCTGATGCTGGATGCAGAGTTGAGAATTTTAAGTTCCATTACATATATATGGATTTTTTACTTCCAATTGGTACAATAAATTTAAATTATTTTTATTTAATATGCTGATAGATTTATCTATTAGAACAAAATTTTATTATTAATTTATATATAAAAGTTATTTACAATTAATAATTTTTTGGCAATGGATATAAAATAGACAATTATGATTTGAAGTAAAGAACTATTAATCTGCCATATAAAATCTCAAATAAAGAAGATATATTTTTTTAATACATTAATATAAATCATTAGTTTTTAAAAAAATGATTCTATTGCCTGCAGATAATAATATACAAATAAAAAATCATAGTAATTAAAAATTTCAGTTAGAATTTAATTCGAATTTTCTTATAGTTAGACTACACAAAAATTTAAATTATATAAAACACTTATATTATTGTATATAATCTTACAGAAATTTTTTATTGATTATCATAAAACTTTTAGCAATTATCATTGCCAAGAAAGTAAAAAATTTTCATGCCAACAATAACATTCTAAATATTTTCATTCAAATAAAAATATAAAAATTAAGACAATTTTTATCTAGCAAAACACTAAAGAGGGAATATAAAAAGCACTTTAAAACCATTAGTAAACATAAAATTCAAAAATTTAAAACAGTTCTACTATAAGTTCAAAATTTTATCATCATAGTAACTTGCTAATAAGTAGAAGTTAAACCACAACTTAGGATACAGTTACTAAATAGTTAATAAAATAAATTAAAAATATATAATAATAATTATTTAAATATACAATAACATAAATTATTATAATACAGTATAGTATTAAGAGCTTGACAATTTTTATTGCACCATATCCAGGCTTCACTCACTTAAATCTAATATATTAAAGGCCTTACTGTGTTTTGATTTATTCCTAAAAGTCCAAAGTGATTTTTAGGAATAAATCCTAAAAATCACTTTCAAAAGATAGAATTACCAAATATTCCTATTTGGCAATTCTACCCTTTGAAGGATATTCAATTTTTCTAACCAGTTTGGCATCTTCCCATTTAAATGTGGTATCATAGTATACGTCTCTTTGTGCTAATGCTGTTTTTTTTAAACTACACTCAGTCCTCAATTTATAGGGTTGATACGTTCCTGGAAAAATCGTGCAAACCGAAACCGTGTAAAACGAGATGCAGAATTTATATAACTTCCTTCTTCTCCAAGTTTTGATAGCTCAAAGTATAGAAAGAGCATGCTGAAAAGTATTGCATCCTATTTTTTTCATTTGAAAATAGGTATAGTTGTATGAATAAAACAAAGCAGGTAACTTTCTATAACTTTATTCTTGATATCTGTATAATTATTTCTCCACATAATCACTCTGGCAGTCAATACATTTCTGCTGATGGGATACCAATTTCTTGATACTATCACTATAGTACTGTTCATTTTGATACCACTTGCTTCATTGCTTTGTCAGAATCAAAGTGAAGTCCTTTCAGATGTTCTTTAAGTTTTGGGAACAGATGAAAATCTGATGAAGCCAGGCTGGGACTCTATGGTGGATAATCTATTAGTGAAACCAATACCTTGAATCTCTTGAATTGTCATTGCTTTGATGAGTAGTCAGGTTTTGTCATGCTGAAGGAGATGCTGCTCCATATGTGGATGAATTCTTTGAATTCATACTTTCAGTTTTCTGAGAATGCACAGTATCTTTCAGAATTTATTGTACTGCCACTAGGCATGAATTCCAAATGTACCATACCTTGAATATCCCAGAAGACTGTGAGCATGAGTTTGACCTCTGATAGCACAGACTTGATCTTTGGCACAAGCTTTGTGATAGAATTTCATGGACATTCTCTTCCTTTTGGGATTGAAATGGTGTATCCTGCTTTCATCTTCTATGACTAATTAGACTGAAGAAATTGGATATCAGCAGTTGTTGTCTTATGTCCAATTTCTTCTGTTTCATGTGAGGAATTAGTATTCAAGGTACTCATTATGCACAAAATTTTCAGAATCTCAGTTCTGTGATTATTGCCTTCACATGTTCCTGTGTTATTCCACTCTTGATTGATAGCTATTCCTGTATTATGCAATGATTCTCTCTTTAACATGCTCATCAACATGATTCTAATGAGCTTCATCAGTTGCAGTATGCAGCCTTTCACTCTGTTCTTTGTCATGCCAGTTGAGAGTCACACTGCTGTGTTCTTCATTACGAGCATGAACAACCTAACATTGTATACTACTGATGTCTAAACTTTCATCCCCAAATTTATTCTCTGATGAATGTCAATTGAGAGCACATTTTCTGTAGATAGAAACTCAATCACTGCATACTGCTTCAGACTCACTGATATAGTGTTGTTCCATGCTATTGTATAACTCTGCTCTCTAGTGGCAGAAATCTGAAACTTGCATTAATAAAGCAGGAAAGTCTAATAAATAGAATTCATGATAGCTAGTACTCCAACATATGCATAGAAAAAAACAAAAAATTTGGCGGCATTATTTTTCAGCAATCTACATATAATATATTGATTTGAATATAATCTGAAGTAAAAATCCCCTAAAAAAGGAATTAGTTATATTGATCTTTTGAAATAAATTTTATATAAGGATTTTACCAGAAGCATTGCCAACTTTTGTAAGAATGATTATTGTTAATGCAGATGTTATAAGTTGGTGGTCATCTGTAAAATTAAGAATTGCATGATAATTATTTATTGCATACGAATATATAAAGGAAATCTTCAAAAATAATATTAAAATTACAGTTTTCATCTAAATATATTTTAGATTAAAATATAAATCATAAATTTATTAAATAAACAAAACAAGAATATATAACATCAGGCATTAATTTACAATAATAAGTTCAGGGTATATGTATTTGCATATCATATAACTGACAAGTGAGTGTTATTATCCAACATCTGCTATTATTTATTATCAAGCACTGTTAAATGCCGAAGAGCATTAGAGGTTTTTTATGAAGAAACTATAATAGTGTGTTCATAAATTTAGCTTTTATCAAGAATTTCAATGAAGACTTCTTTTTTACTTGCAGTTTATCATTTTTTTTATTCAATTATTATATAGTATTATTATTTTTAACAGACCAATTTGGAATATCAATATTGTTTCTAATGTTCCTTCTAAAAATGAACAAAATGAAGTTGGGCAATTTGTAAGTATAATTTTTTTATTCAAAAGTTATAATTAAATATTGATTTAATAAATCTGAAACTAAACAAATTACAATACCAATCTATTAATTATCTCTTCATTTTTCATTATAACTTAAAATAATATTTTTAGAAAAGGAAAGTGTAGAGAATTAAATTCTTTTGCCAGATTAAGTTTGCAAAAGATTAATATCTATATACAGAAGCAGAGAGGGCATAATAAAAAGAAAGTTATTTTGAAAATTTCAAGTAGATATCTTAAAAAAGTAAAAACGTTGTGATTTACCAAAATATTAAAATTCTTTTTTAAATTATGAATATTTATTTGCAATGTTTACATTGCAAAGTTACAATATTTAAAATAAACAATAACTAATAATATGTAATGATAAATGACTCTGCAAGTTTCAGAATCTTGCCTCACCAAATCTTCTAGCTACTAGAAAATAAATTCTAAAAATAAACAAATCTAACACTACACAGCAAATTGAACAACTGTAACTTCACTACTATTAAAAATGGTAAGAGTTAGAACTAATGATTAAAGGTGTTAGTGCACTTATACTAATAAATTGAATAATTAGAAAAACAAAGTTAAATAATAATAATAATAATAATAATTAAATTATTATTGTTTTATTATTAATTTAAAGATCCAAAACAACAATAAATAAATCTTAAATAATAACTTATTCTATTGCTTTTATACTCTGATACAAAAAAAGCAGTCAGTTGTTATCATGGAGAATTGAAAGTCACTATTACATTATGCCATCCTATACTTCATGACCATTAGCTGATAACAGCTTTTATAAGTTCCATGCTCAGTTCATTTGCATACAATTGTGCAACAACTTCAATTTCTAGTTTACAAATAAAGTTCATGTCATCTTTTGACAATAATTATTTACCCATTATAATTCATCAATAAGAATCTTTAACTCTTCTAGAACTTGAATCAAATTAGTGATAATATTTTAAAATAGATGACATCACATGGCATTTGAGTTTGTTGGAAAGACTGTGGTTCTGTTTTGCAACTTATAATTTCCAATTTCATGAGGTTGAGGACATGAAAAGTAAGTTCATCCTTAAACTAAACATAATACCCAAATTAATAACAAAAATAAGGAGAAATAAAAATGAATTAGAAAAAGTCAAAGTTAAATATTCACAATATGGCATTCCAGAATTATGTATTTCAAAAGAAACTTTTTTCATTAATCAAAATAAAGAAAAAAATGTATTTTTTAATTTGTTCCCATTGATTATAAACAATAGACCCAAAAAAAGAATACCTACTTAATTTGTACTTTGGTTCATGTTTTTTGCCCAGTAGATATTGGATCTAGGAAATGTGAATGCTCAGCCATACTTTCAAGATATCATTTGGGGTTTTTAATTTTTCTATGCATTCATTTTATTTTCATTTAAATATTGAAAAGTATTTTTTATTGATATGTGTTTCTTTGATCAATATGTAATTTCAATGCTAATTTAATTTTTGTGATTTTAGTGATGATCATATTATCATTATAAGCATATTATTTAATAATTAATATAATACTAACTCTGATATTATTGTTATTAGTTTGTTAAATTGAGTACTTTTTGTATAAATTATATATATATTTGGAATATACTTGAAAAATATTCTTTTGTTTTTTAGCTTGCCAGCAATGTAAATTCTACAGATATTTCTAATTATTTGGAAAAATTAAAAGCATTAAGAGATTTTGTACAAGATAACTCTCAATTTTCTGTCAATATGGGAGCTATAAAGTGAGTATTTATTGTAAAATTGTTAAGTTTTAGAAAATACGTACATTCATGGGGTCGTGACTTATGACAAATTGTACTTACTACTAATATTTATGATGGAAATTTATATTTATGACAGCTACAACAATGGCTTTGTAATCATGATAGCCAATACCAGTATATAATGTTTTTCAGTTAGACATTTCATTTCAGTTCAAGAATATTTTCTGAAATGTCTTCAGTGAAATGGCAGATTATAGAGAAATTTTAAAAAAGATAGCATTTTCACAAAGTTTATTAGCTACATATTTTATAAAAATAGAAAATCACCCACATCTATCAACATCTTTAGGTCATGAAAATAATAAAATTTATAAAATATATAAAATATAAAATTTCATTTAAGTAGCCTTATTTATTCCAATAGTGAATTTGATTTGGAAAATATTTTAAATTATAAAAGAAATTACAGATTTATTAAATGAATATCATATTGCTCTAATATTTGAAAGTCGGGTTAGCTTATACACAAGTGCGGTACTTTCCAAAGAAAAGTGAACTTATGAGTCACCATGTTTGTTGATTATCAGTTCTATGACCCCCATTAATAACTTTTGAGCTAATTAATAGATTTTCATGAAATTTAATAATGATGTTCTATCATTAAAGGTGATCTTGATGCACATCATTTAACCCTATGTTACAATCATTTAAATATGGCAAATGTTTAAAGTTCAGATGTTTCTTCTAATAATTTTTTAACTATTTAATTGATATTTTATAAAATTTAAAATATTGGCCAAGCTATTAAAGTCAAATATTAATAATAATTAATTTTGTAAATTTATCTGTTTAAAAATGGAAGACATTCAAAGTTTACTTTGTAATAGAAATGAGAAAGTGATAAATAATGGGGATTACTAGAAACATGGGTGTTTTCAAAAACTTGAGTTAATGGGCTGATACTAAGGAAAGACTCAGAAAAGCTTGAGTATTCAAGTTTTTTTGATGATTATTATTTATTAATTCATTGTACTTGAAAATTCACTAATCACTAGTCAACTTAATTATGATTAATGAATAATTCATGCCTTATTTTTGTTTTTGTAATATACATAGATAGTCTGGGCCAAACTGCATCTAATGCAAGTTCATAAAAAAAATAAAATAAAAATAGAGGTAATCTCTGTATAACATAGCACTTCTTTAATTTAGTTTGAGAATTGGGGGAAACTCCTGTACAATATTACATTCTAGAACATGGTTTCACCCTAATACAGTTTGAGAGTAAGAGAAATCCTCGTACAAAATGTGGAATATTAAGTACATTTTAAAACTTTAATTGTGTTTTTCTTTTTACTATATTATACATAGATTAAAAATTTTTGGGTGAGTATTATTCAACTTTTTTAAAGAAATGGTAATTATGTAGATGATAACTAAAATGATTTTTGTTAAATTGCCAGCATTGTGGTTCAGGTTGAACATGCAAATTCATAATTTTCATTTTACAATCTACCCAATTTCCAAAGAAAACATATTTAATACATATTAATATGTAATACTTTTGATGAAAAGTGCTTTAATATAAATAATTTTCTTTAAAAAAAAACATTTTATTGTATTTTTGTAATTAATTTTTGGAACTTACCCTCTTTTTTGTACTAGTTCTTCGTTTCATATAACATGGCATTTTTGGAAACTTATGTACTGTGTTATATGGGGGTTACCCATATTGTGCAAAAAAGTTTAGTTTATGATACCCATGAATAATCAAAAAATTTAAAAGGATAATTGATAAAATCAAACAAAAATAATAAGGAACAACAATAATTCCATTAAAAAATGTAAATATAAAATACAAATTCATAGAAATAATTTAAAAACCCATAATTAATATAAAAAAAAACTATGCCTAAAACACAGTTATCTGATAAGAAAGGTCTCTCCTCCTAATGAAGCATTCCTAAGACTGGTAACGAAAAGTCCATGCCATCCTTCTCCATCTGTCTGTCCTCAGCCTTTCTCTTCAGTTATGCATATCCTGTTGCTTCAACATCTTTGCAGATTTAGGTTATATAGGAGTTCCGAGTTGTCTTCCTCTGCCTTTGCCTCCCCTGAAATTCTTCCTTTGAAGATCCTTACTATAGGATTATCATGTCATAGAATGTGTCCCAGCCAGTTTATTCTTCTCTTTCTTATCATCTTGAAAATTTTCCTTTCTTCTACTATCATCCTCAAGATATCTTCATTGCTCTTTTTCTCTGTTCAGGTAGTCCTCTACATTCTCCTATAACATCACATCTCAAATGCTTCTAGATAGTTTTTCTCTTTGTTGTTTAAAGTCCAGGTTTCAGAATTGTATAAAGCCATGGACCAAACTTAGGTAGAGAGAAATCTTTAATGCCAGATTCATTTTTTTATTTATTAATAAGGTTTGTCTAGCTCTAAAATCAGATTTAGCCAATGCAGTTCTATTTTTATTTGTGTTAGGCATCTACAATCTTCACTTATGATTTGTCCGAGATAACAGAAGCTCAGAACTGCTCAATTTTTTTTGTCCTTTTAGAGTTAGTTTTGCGTTTTGTGTGTCTTTTGATATTATCATAAATTTAGTTTTTCTTATGTTGATTTTCATTCCAAAGCTTTCTATTATATCATTGATCTTGTTCATTAACTTTTGCATATCCTTAGTATTGTCAGCCAAGATTGCTTGGTAATTTGCATATTTTATCACTTTGTAGTTTTCTCCATTTATATTTATCCCTTCTCTGCTGTCATTTAAAGCATGTTCCATCATGAATTCTGCATAAATGTTAAATAGATCTGCTGAGAGGAGACAGAGCCCTGTCTTACACCTCTTCTAATTGGAATTAGGTTTGTTTCACCTTTTAGTAAAATTATTTCCTTTTGATTTTGGTAAAGGTCACTTATCTGTTTTATTACCTGTAAATCAATTCCAATAGCAGCAAGAAAGGTTAAATAAGGTCATAATTATTAATATTCTTTCCAAATGTTAAAATGTGATTAAAAACTAGTTATCGTAAAAAGCCATAAACATTTGGCAGTAAAGCAAGAAAAGGCATTCTACTAAAATGTGTTTTAACATAAGTTCACAGATGCAAGACTGCAAATCGAGTAGTCTTCACTTATCACCAATTGTCAAATAGCGGGCATTCGATTGTGTTTTAATACTCTTTCTTGGTCTATTTTCTTTCTTTTGCTTCTACAGTAGATTAATTGGAAATATTGGAGATTTGATATTATGTAGTCATGGAGTTTGTGATATATCTAATTGTCTCATGTCTATTATTAAAATTATTAGAACAACTACAGTATTTAATTTAATAAAAATAAATAGTAAAAATTTCCTAATCTATATTTCAGCACTTGCATTTCATAGGATAATTTTTTGTTGTTCATTACATAATGTTTATAAATTTAAAAAGTCCCTTAAGGGACAAATGTATGATTGAAACTCAAGCTTTATCTTATTTAAGATAAAGCTTGAGTATCGATCATATGTTTGTGTGAAGACTTGAGCTTTTTGGATCAAGCTGATTCAGCCAGCAACTCTTACCTTATACATTTAGTAAAAATTTTTGTTTTTTTATTATTGATATGATATGGCAGTAAGTGTTAAAGCAGGGATAACATATATCTTAGTGCATTGTTCCTATTGTTTTTATAACAACGTGCTTAAGTCATTATTTATACGAATTAATGCATAAATTAATTGCATTGATTTTGATGATGTATATTTTAGTTTCCTTAACTTTAATCATTCTAATTAAAGGATAGATTTGGAAAATAGATTAGTTCTTTCCAGAATTGATTATTATGAATTCAGTTTTACATTTTTCTGTTGCTGTGAACTTTTGCCCTTGTTGCTTATTGTTTTGTTTGTTTTAGAACATTTCCTTTTACATAACATTATTTAGTGTTCTTATTTGTTAATATTTTTGTTTTGCAAGTATCTTTTACTCACTATTTTTGTTTTTATGAATATTGATCACTGTTGATCAACTTTCATATATTAAATGTAGTTGCAAGATTCTTATTAAGGAAACATCATAAGGTTTTATCTAAAAAAAACCTCATCACTTATGTCTTGACCATTGTCTACTGCATAGCATAGTGTTTCCTTTAGTGTGATATATGTAACAATAATATATCAAAAATGATGATATCTCTCATTGAAATGCTATGCATTACTTGTTTTCCAATAAGTAAGCAGAAATTGATTTGTTGGCCATGCCTGCTATAAACTATACTTTTGCTATATGAATTAATGATTAAATACAATAAAAATTTCAATTTTCATAAATAGCTGTGAAAAATTAAGAAAAAAAATCATGCCCATAATCTTTTGTGAATAATTGAGTGTGTACTGTGTTATATAATATTTATTACAAATATCAAAATAATACTTTAGTATTTAAAAACAAAGTAAACATTATAAGAAATTTTCAGTTTGTAAATATTTTTATAAATATTGAAATTTATATTCTGCTAGATATATTATTTCTAAAAATCTTTTTTTCCTTTTATTATCTAAAAGTATCAATCCAGTTCAGAATCTACCACAACGTGTTCTTAATTATTTATGTCCAGAAAATTTCAATCCAAGTGAAGCCAACCAAATGCAACAACAACTACAAAAGAAATCACAAGGTAAAATCTAAAATACAAAATAAAAATTGGTTGATTTTTCATATATATATATTTAAACATATTCTACAACTTTATGATACCACCTTATTCTACAGCTAACTTATGAAAATAAATGTTTAGTTGTTTTTACAACTAGATTACTAGAACTTTCACCACAGACAGATTTACAGAATGACTCAGATATCAAATTAAACAACAGAATAACCGTAACAGCCATTCAGTCTTATGTGAATTATTTTCTTATGTTTAACTGAATAATTTTTTATATTTTAACATGCTATTTGGTTTTTTTAGTTACTATATGAAACTTTATAACTATATTAATATAAATATATTATTATAAATATATTATTATGGAATTTAAATTAATTATATTAGTAAAATTGTTTGTTACAATGATGGAAAGAACTGTCCTGTAATCATTTATAAAAGTGATTCTTAAACTTTCTTCAAGCTGCATCCCCCTGAGGACAACAGTTATAATTTGGAGTCCATCTCATGACTTTTATCATTATATAACATAATTTTTTCCTATCCATCATGTATATTGTTTTACATTGTTATCTCAATTCAGCTTATATTATGGGGCTGCCAATTTGATAGTCACCTGGGGCCATCAGGGACCTGGCCAGCCCTGCTCTGATTAATTGGGAATATACTATATATAATTTATTAATTCTGAACTATTCCACTAGGAATTATTTGTAATCTTTAATACTTACTTAGCTCATGTAACAGGAAAAGTTTTTTAATCAGTTAAAATGTTTTCGACCTATTTTAGAGGCCCTCATCAGTATTCTCTTACTCAACATATATTTTAGAATAAAGTAATAAAGAATAAAATTAGTTCTAAGTTCTTTAAAATAGATTTCCATTATTTAAAATCCACAACACTGCTGAAATAATTCAGAAAATTCTTAAAAATCATTATTATATATGGTTCAAAATTAAAATTTTTCACATATTATTTTTTGCACACCAGCAGCATGATAAGAGAAGGTTTTCTGGGTCATTATCATTGATTATATCCATTTTGCCTCTTCTTTTTTTAATTTTGATGGTCTCTGCAGTGTTGCCACCTACACTGGATACAATTAATCTTATTATTTTGGTGTTGTCCCACTATATGGAGAGGTCTTCTTCATATGCTTAAGTAGCCATTTATAAAAAAATACATTTATCCCCATGTTTATGAATGTCAAAACTAGGATAAAAATGAGGTAACATAAACATATAAATACAGTATATATTATCATCTATAGATTTAAATTAATGATTTTTAAACTTTACTGCTCAAAGATACTGAACAAGATGCTAAAATTATCAAGGTATACTCCCTAAATTGATATTTTTAAATAAATCTCTTCTTAAAAAACTTATGAGATTTTTAAGGAGAGATTTATTAAAAAAATCAAGTATTGAGATTGTGTTTAAAAGTTCAATAGTTAAAATTCTAATCAATGTGTTATTTTTAAAAATAATATTCATCATGAATTTTATAATTTTATAATAATTTTTTTTATTAAATTGTTTTTGTTTTCATTCTTATCAGCCTCTTATGAAAAATATAAGTATTTTTAAAATTTACCTTGATGATTATTTTTATACCTCAATTTTATCAGTTCTTTCTGATTTTCCCCAAACTCCCATAAATCTGTAGACCCTTTGCAGCACAGCAGTTGAAAATTGCTGATTTAAATAGCAAACTGAAAAGGAGAAATTAATTTCAATTATCTAATAAAAAATTAATTTTCTATCATCAAAATTTTGAAATATTGAATTTTTAGCTATTTATTTTATTTAAAAAGCTGAAGCTGAAATACAAGAAAGAGCCTCTCTTGTTAATCTTCATCAGCTGATACATTATACATGCGAAGTATTAGGATTATGGAAGGTTTTATGTGATCATCAGTTTCATGTAATATCAAATTTGTTAACACCTGTAAGTTCTCATAGGTACAATATTTTAAAAGTACTTAATTAATATTTTTAATTTATCATTATTAAATAACTTTTTTATAAATACTAATAACAGGAATTGAAAACTCAAATTAAGTCTATGGTATTTCGAGATTTGATTATTTCTGGAAAAGAAGTAAGTATTTATATTTAGATTTTAAATGCATAAAATTACTTTTATATATTTATATTTTTAATATAGTAACCAAATACTGGAGGTGCATTTGTCATGGTCACATGAAATGTACTAAAGTATTATGTGTAATGTCACAATTTATCAACAATGCACTTTGTGTATCTAATGACTAATAGACAATGTGAATGAAAATGGCATCCATCAGCACTTCAACTATAAAGAAAGCCATCTTGATACACAATGTATATTGCTTTCTATAGTAAAATCATTTAATATGTACACAAAATACGTGAAATAATGATTATAATTTTTCTGATTTTTTTATTATAATTTTTTTGTTAACAAATAAAAGAAAATTAAAGTACATGTAGTCCTTGACTTAGGCTCAATTTGGTTTGAACCCTGATGTTATAAATCAGAAGTGATCAGAAATCGAAAATCCCAAAATTTATGGATTTTCTACTACCAATCTATTAGGACACTATATTTTATTGTAATAAATTTAATGAATATAAAACTAAAGGAATCAAACAAAAAAAAAAAGATAATTTTCGTTCAAGAAAACTAAAAATAACTCTAAAACAGAAGTAGGAAAACAATAAAAACAATTATAGAAATGTTTTTGTTTATACAAAGTAACCCTCATCAGCAAATAAAGATTACTAAAGAATTACAAGTGTTTTTATAGAAAAACCCTTTTTTCTATAAAGACACTTGTAATTCTTTAGTAATCTTTGTTTGCAGATGAGGGTTACTTTACATAACCGAAAACATTTCAATAAATATGTTTATTGTTTTCCTACTGCTGTTTTAGTGCTATTTTATTTTTAGTTCTCCTTGAACTCAGGATTTTTAAGTAGAGATTAATATTTGGATTTCTATCTGCCAATAATTTTGATGTATCAGACTATTGCACATGGACTTGTGTTCATATGAATTGCATTGACTAATCACTAAATTTATCAATTATATCATTATCATAAGTATAGTTATTGTAAGTTGACTATCTCTATAAATGTATGGAAATGTTTCAGTGCCTCAATTCGTATATTGCTCATCCATGTTTTAAAATCTTTTATCATAAAAATTAAAATAAATTTTATTAATAACATAGATTTGTTAATGACATAGATTTAATCATATTTATTAATAACATAGATTTGTTAATGACATAGATTTAATCATATTTATTAATAACATAAATATAAATTAAATCTGAAAAATTCATTAGCTTAGATTCAATACTGTATTTTCACATTTCTTTTATAATTTTGATTATTTAATCTTTTCTTTCTTTTTGTTTTTTTTTTTTTATAATTTTGATTATTTAATCTTTTCTTTTTTTTTTTTTTTTTTAAGGTAACAACTGCTTTGGTTAATGCTTTAATAAATTTATATTTGGATGATAATGCTACAACTGATGCAATAAGTAATAGATTAAGAGAAGTATGCCCTTCTATCTATCGGAATGAAGATGCACTCTTTTCAAAAGTAAATATTTTTAAAGAAAAATGATTTTTGATTTACTTGCATTTACAATTATAGTAAAATTATCTGATTTTTAATAGTTATTGATAGTTGTAAGTTTTTTAATTAAATGATTCAAATTGATATTGCTAGTTTACAATTCAATATACATCAGTGGCATTTCAGAAAAGTAATTCTGTAAATATGTAATAATTCTTAATTTGCACAATGTGTCAAAAGTAATATATGCTATCATGAATTTAAAAAAATACAAGGATTTACCTATTAATAGGCAAGCACTTTGAAAAATTCATATAAATCAAAACTACGTAGTTCAAATTCTGATTTTTTAAAAATTTAGGTTTAGATTGTAGTATACTGCCTTTTTAAAACTTGCTAATTTATGATTTAATTTTAAATTTCCATAATTTATAAATAATAAAAACCAATGCATTTTTGTGTGTGACAACCATATATCTTCAGAAAATAATTACAGGATATATAAATTTGACAATAGTTTTGTTAGCCATAAGAACTGTATTGTCAGATATAATCAAAATTGAATAAGCAGTTGATTTCAATTCAAAGAAATGTATATCATATAAAAGACAAAAATATTACTCTGTCTATCATTAATCTAAAATAATAACTTATTACAGCTCTAAGACAGGAAAAAACAAATTTATTCAAATTACAAGGCAGTAGCGCTTTCGATTCTCTAGAATCCTCTTCAGCTACTCGTAGAGAGTAGTATCACTTTCGATTCTCTAGAATCCTCTTCAGCTACTCTCTACGAGTAGCTGAAGAGGATTCTAGAGATCGAAAGCGCTACTTCCTTGTAATTCAAATAAATTTGTTTTTCCTGTCTTAGAGCTGTAATAAGTTATTATTGTATATTATATTTATTCAATTGTAATCTGATCCCTTTTTTCTGGTTTTTCATTATATGAAAGTTACCATCAACTTAGAGTGGTATCATTCTTTGGATTTTTATTTAGCTGATAATTTTGCTTATTGATCAAGTATTTTTTCCCTTTGCTTTCCTATTTTTAATACTCCAATGATATGGAAGGAAAAATTATGGAAATTTTATTGTAAATTTAGAATAAAACAGTATTAATCCAATATATGACAAATTTCAAAAATAACATTGGTAAAAAATAAGAGTTACCTTATAATGTCAGAACTTCTGATGATAGTCATCATCAAAAATTCTGCCATCTTGTTTTCAATTGTAATAAGTTCATGCTTTATATATCTACAAAACATATACAAAAGCATTTGTCTATTTTTGAGTTTCTTTGTTTTAAAATGCAAATTTTAAATCGGAAAATTATTTTATTAATATTCTAAATAAATTTGTAAAATTTATATTCCTGTATGATATGTATTTCATAGTAAATTAATGCATAAAATATCATGCTATGCTACATTGTTTTTCTTTTTATATTGCATTTAATATTTAATTTTTGTGTGTGAATGTGCCAAAAAATACTACAATTTCTTTTGTATGGATAATTTTGCCATTATCTATCTAAATCTACATTACATTAACAAAATTCAATATTAAAGATCATTAAGTCCAATGCAGACAGAGTGATTCCCAATATTTCTAATCAAGCTTGTGCAATTCTTGATAGTTGTGATCAAATTGACAAGTATGTGGTGATAATTTTTCACTTATGGGATTAGATTTATACTTTAGCAGTTAGAAAAATTTAAGTAAAATTAACTGTGTATATTTTGAATTTCACTTTTTTATCTTTTAAGTGATGAAATGTAAAATATGAATAAATTATTAAATGTTTTAAATATTAGGGCTTAAATTTTCTTTCTCTATCTTTTGATTTATGTAAAAATGAGATGTAATTTTATTATTAGATAAATATGATGTTTAATATATTAAAAGTTAATTGATTATTCTGCTTTGAAATATTTGAATTATATGCCATTGGATTCTGTTTTTTTAGTAAATTTAAGGCCTGATTTTAATTTTATTCAATAAATTCAATAATTTTTCTCAATACAGAAAACCAAGAATTTTTTGTATGAAATATTGAATATTTTATTATTATTAAAAACTTTCTTGCTAATTTCAGAAATATTACTAATTATTAATTTCTGAAATTTAAAATCAAAAGTGATTGTTTCCTATAGAACTTAAATTTTTCCTAATAGTAATATAATATGACCTAGTTTAAATTTTAAATATTGATTCTAAAATTTTAATTTAAATTATTTTCTTTAAAGTTATTTATTTTAATGTGATTTTAATATTGTATATAAATAAAAGAAATTGTATGTCAGAAATACTTTGGCAATGCCTTTTGATGATGTAATTATAAACTAAATATATAAAAAAATTAAACATGAACAATATAATAATAATTATTTATTATCATTTTATAAGTTTTGGATAAATTATTGAAATTACATTTACTTTATCCCATATTCTCGAATATCATATCTTTCATTATAATATTTTGTATAAAACTTTCATATAAACTATTTTTGATGATAAATATTTAGGCTCATGAAAAGCTTCTTTCTGCTAAGACTATACAGAATATCCAAGAAAGAGAAAATATATTAAAAGAATCTCTTCAGGTAACTTTTATTGTGAACTCATCTTTTATATTTCTAATAAAATATTAATATTTGCTTTTTAAATAATAGTTATGCAAACAAATAAGTTCACAACTTAATCTAAGAGCTGTTTGTGGATTATTTCAAGCTGTTCATTATTATGATGGCATAGTTGATTTGTGTTTAAGTGCAGCTCAAAAGAGAGATCCACAAAATATAGCTTTACATTATTATAACAATGGAGAACCTCCAGATGATAATCAAGGGCTACAAGCCTATCTGAACAGGTATTTATTTATTAAAAATTTTTTAATTTCAAAAATATTTAAAAAAAAAAAATGATTATGAAACCATATAATAAATTCAAAAGAAAAGTGTTTCTTCCACATCAAAATACTTTATCAGTTCTGTTCAAAACTATTCAAATTTTGTACTGGTTATTAAGGAAATACATTTTTATCTAAAATTAAAAGGAAATCAGACAATTATTAATAATGTGAACAATTCTTTAATTTAAAAATATATATAAAATATTTCAAATAAGTATTATATTATTATGATTGCATTGTATAAGTTGAAACAAAAAAACTAAAAAAGAAAAAGATTTTTGTAAAGAAGCAATCAACTTGTACCTGAATAAATAAAAATATTTTTCCTATTTCATATATTGTATTTAGGTTTGCTGGTCAAGCCATTCAGAATATAGTAAATATTATTGTATTATCCTATTGGTAATGACATTGTTTCTTGTATTGTCATATGGTATATTGGGACAGGTGATTGTTTTCCTTATGTTATCTGTTTAAATATAGTTGTTACCAAAAAATTGAAAATTTTATGGAAAATGGCAATTTTTTATATTTTAGCAAGAACTTCTTTAACATCATTGAATATACTTTATATTTTCGTGAATTTTTTTATTATTGCTTTATAATAATTTCTCATTTGTGTTGCAAATCATATCATCAAATGAATATCATATTGGAAGGAAAATTTTCCATATTAGTCCTAATTTAAATCCAATTCTCTGGATAGAAAATTGATGCATTTTTATGCAATCAATCTGGCCAATATATAATATTTTGAATACTTAAATTTCATATAAATTAATATTGGATTTAAAAAAAATTATTCAAATGTTATTCTTTAAGTAAGATTAAATTAAGATTAACAATTTTCAACTGTTCTGTAATCAGATTTATAAATGTGATTGAATAGAGAATAATATAATACATTTGAAAGTTTTAAATCTTCTGTCTTAATATATCATATGATTGGATAAAAAATTAATGTTGAATGGAAAAATCAATGATTGTGTGAGGGTCACATGATCGGACAGAAGAAATCGCGAGGGTCACGTGATTCGAAGAAAGATGAAAACAAATTAATTAATTGTGAGTCACATGATCGGACAAAAGGAACCGCAATGGTCACGTGATTCGACGAAAGTCGAAAACAACGTAATTAATATCACTTATTAATGTTACTAGTGAAAAACATCACGTACGAAAGTTGATAATTAAGAACAAGAACAATCATAGTTATCATAAAATACAAAGATAAGGGGACTGCACTGGAAACCACATCGAAAACAATCATTATTCGGGTGACAATTATGGATTTATGACCCGAATTATCAGGTCTAGATAAGGTCCGAGAGAGAAACCCGGGCCAAGAACGATCACCTTGAAGCCCAGACTGCCTGCCTTTTGACCAATGGGGGGAGGAGACGATCAATAATATAAGGACCCACTGAACAAAGGGTCAGAGTCTTTCCTCGTCTTTTCCTGAACGTTTTTCCTGGTTATCCATGATCGTCGTCTCCGTCTTCCTGTTCGTCTTGTCTGACGACGCCGTTTCCGAGTTTGTCTGTCCGTTGCCGAGTTTACCGGCTTGTTCGTCCGTTCGTTTTCATCATCGGCTTCATCGAGAACTTTTTCAACATTTTCCTGAAGCCCAGCATCATCATTATTCTTCGCCGTAATCAAAATCATCTTGTACATTTGTGATCACCGATAGACCATCGATTGTCTTATCAACGTCAAGAATTCAACGACAAGGTATTTATCCTTCCATCAATGTGTTAAACTATTGGCATGTACAATAATGTACAGGAATCTCTCTCATTAAATGTTTATTGTTAATGTTAATTTGAGTTGTGTGACTTATTGTGTCTACTGGCTCTCCTGCCCCGTCCTTACTCATGCCACAACCGCATTTTTCGGCCAGAATCAAACTGTGTTGTTGGGACACATTCTAACCCAACTGATGTCAGAAATCCTGACTAGGGCATTTAAGGCTTAAGCCTGTGCCTGACTCGTCCTGAAGGCTCCACAATTGTATATTATTATTAAAATATAACATATATATAAGTATTGATAAATGTTTCTTCAGCAGTTTTTTAGTTATAATGATGATAATTCTGTCATTATTTAAAAATAGAACTTTGTAAAATTTTTATTTCTAATAGAATGGAATGTTATAAATCTGTTATGGAAGTTCTAGGACAATTATTATCCATAACTGCATCACATCCTCAAGCTCCAAATGTTCCAAAATCACCAGGTCCACCTGCCAGTGAAGATTATTGCCTTTTGACTCCAGAAGAAGCAAAGTCTTATGTAAGAAATAAAAATAATTTAGTTTTAATTTTGTTGTAAAATATAAATCATGAATGTAAATGTTTAGGTAGAACATATTTTCCAAATTGCTTTAAAATGTGGTGATGAATTATTTCATGTTGCGTTATATGATTGGCTAATTGAATGCCATCAATTAGAGAAATTATTAGAGGTATGATTTTCTATATTATATAATATAATAAATTACTTTAAAGTTATTAGCTGAATTGGGGAAAAAAATAAGTTTTTGATGAAATTTTCAAAGATTAAATCATCGTATTTAGAGAAATATTTGAAAAGATGTAATAGTGTTCAACCCAATAATCTTGCTTATATTGATTTAATGTGGAAATATTATGAAAAGAATCATAGCTATGCAGCTGCAGCCAGAATTTTAGCAAAGCTTGCTGACAAACATGGGTAATGTAATTATTTTATACTTTTTTAATACTGCTAAAACTTAAATATATTAATTTAAACTTTTTTTTAAAGAACTGATATCAATCTTCAACAAAGAATTCAGTATCTTGCACATGCAATAATGTGCATTAAAAGTTCTGAAATGAGAATAACAGCATCAGGTGAAGGAGAATTTTTACATGAACTTGAAGAAAAAATGGAAGTAAGATTATTTTTTAATTTTACATTTATAATTAATTAAATTTTAAATAATTTTTCCCATTTATATTTTTAAATTATTAGGAGCTTTATTTCTGATTTTTAAAATTAAGACTTCCATATGGATTTATAAGACACTGAAATATAAACAGAAATTTTAATAATTCAAAATACATTTATTTTAACATTTCAATTAATAAAGTCTCAATGTTGTTATGCATATTTCTTCCAATATATTAATAAATTATCTCCACTGTATTTTAACAAAGTAACATTGTGTTAATCTCTCACAAATTGAAATTGGAAATGGAGGACCTGAATTTGATCCTTGATTTTCTGAATGAAAGATTTGATTGATTGAATTGTAGTCAGCTATTAAATGATACAACTCAGAACTGAAGTATATTGTTTGAGGTTGAACCTTTCTTTGGGAAAATCTCAAGTCACATTCAGGATCTCCAATGTTTTAGAATGGATCTGAGTTTAACCACTTAATTTCCATCCTCTATCTCCTATTAGTAAAGGACAGAATTTATCATCATTTTTCTACTAGTGGAATTCCATACTATTTCTGGTATGATCTTCTCCTCCTTTCCTCAAGCTTTTCTCTACTCTTCATTTTTTTTTGTTCTAAGAATTAAACTACTGATTATATCTTCTCTTTTTTTAATGATAAGGATTACCATCATTCTTTGCCTCTTAGCTGATCTTTGACTCCATCACAGTTATGGGAAACTTCATGTGAACTCTAGAATAATGTAATAGTTAAATAAGACAAAATTGTATATTAGCACTTACAGTGATACCTCGGTTCATGAACACAATCCGTTCCTTGACCTTGTTCGTGATCCGAAAAGTTTGTAATCCGAATCAATTTTTCCCATTGCAATTAGTGTAAATCCAAATAATACGTTTTTGTCCTAGAAAAAATTTTTAACATGTTATGGCTTTATGTGTGGAAATAATACAGAAAGGAAATAAATATAACAGTAATATTAGAAGAAAGCATGTTTAACACCACCTTCACTAACACTTTTAACTTTTTTGGGAGCCATAATAAGGGATAAATTTAATTAAATAAAGAAGAAAACTAAAATATCAACATTTGTTGGAACTTTACTGTACCCATATGAGCTAGGCCAACTGGATTGCTGCTGGGGCTGTGCGCAGGATTTTGTGCGCCGCGAGTCACGTGCGCTCCATGCACTCCGTGCGTGTGTTCGTGAACCGAAGCATCGTTCGTAAAGCAAAGCAAAATTTATTCGCAAATGGTGTTCGTAGACCGATTTGTTCGTGAACCGAGACGTTCGTGATCCGAGGTATCATTGTATTTGCAAATCATTCTGTATTTTGATTTATTTTTCCCTTACAAATTTTATTTTTGTTTTTGCAACCCTTTAAAGATACTATATAAATTTTGTTTAATTTCTTTATTTATTTATTTATTTATTTTATTGTATACTATCTTTGCAATTATTTTTTTGTTTTCCCTTAATAATTATTTTCTTCAGAACCTTGCCAGTCATTGTATTTTTCATGAATATAACTGTACAATTGATGAGAGATGATTAAATATTTAAATCCTAGTTTGAAAGAATAAATCATTCCTGAAAATGCTTTATCCTTTCAAATTACCATAAAAAAATAATAGAATCCAAAAAAATGTTCACTGTTTTTTCTCTCAATATGTCAAAATAGCATATTATTACATAAATGATGATAAAATTATTTTAATAATTAGTGTTAATTATTATAAAACAAGCTAAAAAATGCAGTTTTTTAGGAAAAGTTAATAATAAAGAGATTGGCTATCAGCAGGGGCACCAAGAGAAATCCCGGGCTCTGGTACGAAGTAGGTTTTGGGCCCCTATATATATATATGTGTACATATATTTATTTTTTCTTTTCTCCTTTGTAAGATATCAAAACCATACATACTGCATATTTTACATATAGATTATTAAAAATTTTAATTACTAAATTCTGTTTAAAAAGTATACTACAGGTAGACATTCAAAAATCTGGCAACCTCGGGACCTTAGGAGTGGTGGATTTTTGAATATGCCGGATAATTGAAGGTTTATATATGCTGTATATATTTAATAGAAAATTACCACATTTACAGTCGTATGTTTTACAAATGGTTCACACGGACACACCATTACTAAGTTTTTTTAGTATTTCCACTTTCTCTGCGATCGATAACACACGATGTTTATGTTTTATGCCACATTTCTTCTTTGTTAAATCCATAATTGGGCTAAACAACAGCAAATAAATATTAAAAAAAAAAGGAATGAGCAGAGCTGTGTGTTAGTGTAGCAAGCAGCACCGAACAACTGAGAATGGTGTACATCAAAACATCAACGGCACCTCCAGAAAACAGTGGCGCGACAGTGCAGGAAAATTTGAAAATACGCCCCTGAAATTCATACCAGAATACTGAATAATCCGGATTTTCGGTTGCCAGATTTTTGAATGTCAACTTGTGTATGCAATTTGAGACAATCTCAATTTGAAATTGAGGTTTGACATATTTTAGTTTTTAATTATATTTTTGAAGAAAATCTTTAAAATATTGATTTTTTCGAAGAATAATGTCATAGCCTCATGGAACTAATTTTGGGAAACGTCCTAACTTTTTTTTAAATTTTTATTTTTTGAAACAAAATTTATATAGTATCTTTAAAGGGTTGCAAAAACACACACAAAATTTGTATGGGAAAAATAAATCAAAATACAGAATGATTTGCAAAGAAGTGGTAATATACAATTTTGTTTTATTTAGCTATTACATTATTGTAGATGTCAGTTATAACGAAAAAATTTTCCGGTCCCAATTGTTTCTTTATAAACATATTCCACTGTATTTATCCCATTCCTCTAAAAAATTTGTTGTGGGTACTGTCGGTCTGTCAGTTCCTTCTCTATTTAAATGAAATTTTTATATCTATAATTATCATAATTAATTCTTATATTAACTGCTTAAAATACAAAGATTTTTTTATCCTACATTTTTATAATAAATTCTATATACCTTATAGTGTGCAGTTATTTAATTAAAAAAAGTAGAAAAAAAATTCTTGTTAGGAAGCGGCCCGGGCCCTGGGAATTTGTCTCCAATTCCCCCGTCTCGGCACCACTGGCTATCAGCATGGAACTGTTAGACATCCATTTGTGCAGACTGCATAGTAGTTAGACATCCATATGTGCAGACTGCATAGTAAGAAATGAACATGAATAACTCCAGACTGCATCTGGAGTTATTCATGTTCATTTCTCGGTCTCATATACAACATGCTTTTAAAGAAATCTGGGGCCAGCCCATCAATCTCCATTCTTGAATACTTGGTTTATTTGTTTTTTAATGCCACTATCCAGTCATTGGTTGATTACTAGTAGTAGTCCAATTTCAGTCCCTACTATAAGCCATTACATTCTGGAAGAATCAGTTGTACTAGAGGCTGAAGAGCAACAAGCTGGATTTGAATCTGGAATCCTCTAATTTCTCAAGAAGTGGATTGGGATTCTATCACTAATCTTGTAATAAAAAGCCAAAGCATTTACATGTATCCATTCCTAATAATTTTTGATATCTTTTGGCTGACTCACTTGCTATGTGAGCAGTCCATAGTTGATTTCTAGAATGGCCTCATTTTTACTAATTTCTGATTGAAAAATCGTATAAAAACTAAAAAGAAAGAAAAAACTGTGTTCAGAAGTCTATCTAATCATTGTTTGGCAATTTCATAAAATATTCTTTTCAAGAAAACAATCATAATAAGTCATTGTAAATAATAATCAAAAATCAATAACATAATATATTTTAAATGCTTTATCATTAACACAACAAAGAAAATTTAACATAAAAACATATAAATTCAATGAAAATGCCATGTTAATTAATTAAAAAGTTAGCATAGCTAGTTGTCTAATAAATGGCCAATTGATAAAAAGTTGGCTTGCCGATTAGAGTATCTAGATTCAGTTCTGAATCCCACATCTCCAAATTTTTTATGGTGTCAAGCCTGGACTGACAAACTCCATTCATCAATTTAGACTGACTCTATCACAGAATTGATCAGATTAGCTGAATGAAACATTTAAGCTTTCAATTTAGGGGACTCTGGATTGAATCTGGGTCCCATCTCTTGAAAAATTGAGGTTTCAGAGTGTAAAAATAGAGAAATTGACATTCTTTACATTCCTTTGTATTAACAAGGGATCAAAATCATTTTTGAAAATATTTGTTCATTATAAATTTCTTGTGAAATCAGGGTAAAGACTTGTATATTATGTTTATAAATTATATTTGTTTGAAAATTGAACTCTTGGATATTGAGGTCTTGTAAATCAGTGGTGTATTTAATTCTTAGTGCTATCAGTTGTATATTTGTGTTTCTTATGTTGTAATTTGTCTATGTTCCTGTTCAAATCATTATTTTATTTGCAGTAATGCTATTGATATTTTCATTTTTTTAATAATTCTTCTATTTTGTTCTACTTAAATGTCCATAAGAAACATGTAGATATATATCTATAAGATGATATTTATCATATGGTTACTTAATTAATTTTCCAAACTATTTTATGAGAAAAATTTTAATAGACATTCATAGTTTTAAATAGAACAAGAAAGGGGGGATTGAGAATGACAAATGAAAAATTAGTAAGATATTTAGGAAATTTTTACCAAATTAGATACTTTTGTTTTTATGATGTAGATATATATTTTAATGTTAATTTTTTTAATTTCTTACGAGGGTCAGCTGATAAGTCCTGTGCCTGACACACAGATGGCACCACTAATGTAATTTTGTGCTAGCATTCTATAGTACTATCCTTAACTAGCTTATATACACAGTTTTAGATTAGTAGCTTAGTTAGTATTTGTTTGACTGCCGTTTTGATCAAGATGTTATTGAGATTTTCATGAAAATGGAAGATTTGAAAAAATGTGTGGTTATAAAATACTTTTATATAAAAGGTTTAACGCCTTCTGAAATCAAAAAGGAAATGGACGACACACTAAAAAAACTCTTCTCTGTCATATACAATGGTAAAAACGAGAGTTTCTGAATTTAAAATGGGTCGTATGAGCACGAAAGATGAACCTCACTTCAGAAGCCCCATGGAAGTGACAACTCCTGAAATGATTGAAAAAATCCATAAAATTGTGCTGGAAAACTGCAGATTAAAGTTGTCTGAGGTAGCGGAGGCTGTAAAAATATCAAAAGAACGTACAGGTAATATTTTGGGTATGCATAAGCTCTGTGCAAGATGGATGCCGCACTGAGCAAAAGTTGAGATGGAAAATTGTTTCAAGTGAAAATTTGGTACTTTACCAGTGAAATCCCAATGAATTTTTGTGTCACTTTGTAACTATGGATTCTCATTCAGACTTGGGTTCATCATTATACTCCTGAAAGCAAAGAACAGTCAAAACAGAGGACAGCGGCTGGTGAACCAACTCCAAAGATGGCAAAGTCAATTTTGTCAGCTAACAAGATTATGGCGAGTGTTTTCTGGGATGCAAAAGGAGTTATTTTTATTGATTACCTTGAAAAGGGTAAAAGTATCACTGGTGAGTACAGGTACTCCTCACTTAACGATCTACCTGTTTAACGACTGCTTGAACTTACGTCCGAGCTTAAGACTATTTGAAATATTTGGTTTTTGCTCATACGCATCGCTTACGACTTTTGTTTGTAATTTCCCCACACTCGTAGTTCCAAAAAAAAAACTGAAGAAAAATACTGTACTTTGTGCATAATTAAGATATTCGTAGTTCCAAAAAAACTGAAAAATACTGTACTTTGTGCATAATTAAGATTCCAAAAAAACTGAAGAAAAATACTGTACTTTGTTCATAATTAAGATATAAATTTTAATTTGAATTTGTGTTTCCAATATTTTAAATATAGGAACAAGTTTTTCTTTACCGACCAATTCGTTCTATGACCGAGTTGAGAACGAAACCCAGTTGTTAAGTGAGGAGTACCTGTACTATGAAATTTATTGCAGCATTTGAGCGACAAAGTAAAGAAAAAACAACCACATTTAGCAAAAAAAAATCTTGTTTCACCATGACAATGCACCCACACATTCGTCAGTCATTGCAATGGCTAAAATTAACAAATTAAAATTCGAATGCTTCCCCATCCACCTTATTTGCCAGATTTAGACCCAGCAACTACTACGTGTTTCTTAACCTCAAAAAATGGCTTGGTGGACAACAATTTGAGAGCAATGAGACAGTTATTGATGCTTTAAATAGCTATTTTGAGGAGCTCGACATTTCGCATTTTAAAGATGGTATAACTAAATTGGAGCACCAATATGAAAAAAAAAGTATTAGCCTTTCTGGTGATTATATTGAGAAATAAAACAAAAAAATAAAAATAAAAATGTTGTTTTCATTGTCAGGCCCAGGACTTATCAGCCGACCCTCATATAATACTGTTTTATATTATGACGGTATTTCAGACTTACATTACAATTTTTAATGTAATATTTTGATAAAATTAAATAAATTTTAAAATTCAGGTTGCTCGTATTCAACAAAGAATTTTTGAAATGCTTCAACAGAGAAGTGATTTAAGAGGAGTTCCTGATGCTCTTTCTAGGCTGAATGCTGATTTATTAGACATAACTGAAGTAAATTTGAAATAATATAATTTTAATAATATATTTTTCAAATACAGTTTAAAAAATATTAATATATTTTAGTTATTTGAAAAATTTGCTCATCCATTTGATTTACCTGAGTGTGAATTAGCTATTATACACTGTGCTGGTCACTATGATCCTACTCTAGTTGAAAATTTATGGCAAAGAATAATAGATAGAGGTATATGTCAAATTTTTAAAAATGACATAATTTCTGAACTTTATATGTTTTAATAAACGTTTAAACATTTCAGAAATTAATGTTACTGCTAATAATACAGTTCAAACAAGAATGGAAGTTCTTGCTAACAAGTTAAAATCATTGGGTAAAATTTATATTGTTTCCCAAAAATATTTTCCTCTTGGTAAGTGTTATATATAAATTATTTAAATATATTTAAATTTTAAAATATAACAATAATATTTTTAACAGCATTTTTAGTTAGATATTTAGAAGAAAAGTTAAGTTCAGAACAGTTTGATGTAAAATGGACATTTACTACTATGTTATCAATAGGAATTCATTTACCTCAGCTATTAGATGTATATCATAGATTATATAAATCTAAAGTTCCTTCTTTACATATTAAAAGGCCTTTACATTTATTAAATGTTCTTTGTCATTTGTTAAATACATATGTCGATAATCCAAAAACTGTATCTCAATCTGAAAGGTAAGTATTGCTTTTATCACGATTTATTTTAATCAATATATTTTTACTGATTAGTTTTGTTTCAGGCGTCAGCTAACTACACATTGTTTAGACATGGTGGCCTGTTATTTGGTGGATGTTCAATCAATGAATGATACAGATCCAGCTATTCAGAATTTGACTTCTGAATTGAGAAGTGTTCAATACAGATTAGAACGTATAACTTGATTATGAATAAAAAATCGTGTTTTACTGTGATGAATATAAAATTAGGAAATATCAATGATATGATAATTGGAAGTAATTCTTTTGATAAACAATTTAGTTGAATTTACCATGTGATGAACAATTTATATCATTTTGTAATACAGAATTTTGAAAATTTAAAATGATTTAGCTACAGAATATGGTATTTCATCAGAAGAATAAAACTGTTCTATTTGATAATTTTTAACAAAAATAACTAAAATTAATTTGTTAAATAAAAGAAAAAAACAATTTTTTTACCATTTTTATTGAAATGTAAAAAGTTAGGTCCGGAAAGTTTTCAAGAATCTAAAACTCCAATTCATGGATTGCTTGTGTACATGTAAATAAAATTGAATTTCTTTAATCGGTTTTATGAATAATTAAATTCAGAAAAGTAAGTTTTGTTTCATTTAATAAAACAATTAACTTGCTCTACTTGTTTTAGGAATTTAAAAGAAGTTATTTTATTTAAGATTTGTGGAAAATCCCACCATATATATAAATCTGGATATCAAGGATATTAAATAATAAAATAATTTCTTTTTTTTTTTATTTTTTGAAAATAATATACTAGATAAGTATGAAAATATGATTATAATTATTAATAATTATAATGCTTTTTTTTAAATAAGTAATATTTTTAGAGATAAGAAATTATCAAAAAAAATATCATGAGACTTCTTATAAGGCTAAATGTTTTATAAATAATAGATTAACTTGTCTTTATTTTTTGCCATATATTAAATTATTAAGCATAGAAACGATTCCAAAAAACATAAATCAGTCATCAATATAGAGATAAAAACCACGTCCAAGGACAGATTTTAGTATTAAAAAGTTTAAACCTGTATCTTTACAGTGCTACAGGCAAATTTATAAGTAATTCTGACCTTCATCATTTTCCTGATTCGCGTTCATAATCAAAATCCAACAGCTAGTTTGCCGTGAACGGTTTAAGGAACAGTATGGCACCGAATCACAGATAGAAACCTTGAGACACGCTCCAGTCCATACAAGGTCTCACATGGTTCCAAATTTTCAAACTTGCCACTCCCTTTACGTTTTTCCTCAAGAGTTAGTTTTCAATAGCGATGAGCTTTATCTACTTTTCTATTATTATTATGATTAGTATTGTTCGAGTAGATAAAATCTCCCTTTAGTCGTGTTTAAATTGAGGAAGTCGTTACTGTTAATTAATTCTTTTTAATTTTAACATTAATTTTTCTTAAGGGTATTATAAATTGAAAGTTTTGAACCAAGAAAATTATTAGAAAAAATATTTAAAAAAAAAAGAATTACAGAATCAAAGGTGGAAAATGCAAATAAAAGGTGTAGTCTCTTAATTTTTCACTTAATGTAGTAAAAATTAAAACAAATTTTAAAAATATTTCTTAAAATTCCCTTTGAGAAGTAGGAAAAAATTGATTTAATTTTTTTCAAAATTAATTGCATAATAAATATTAATTAATTTAATTATTCGATTTTAATTATAATATCGATGCTTAACAGCAACTGAAAAAATGTTTTAGTATAATTTAAAAAAAAATTTTTTTAACAAAAAATGGGGGAAGACAACACACCCACAATCGTCAGAAGTAATGATTAATCACACACAAAATAAATGAATAATTCAAAAATACGATCGAACGAACCTAGGGATAGAAACTTAACCCTGACATACAACTCGGTATACATTAAGGAGAGACAAGAGCTGTAGGGGATGGAAATGACCTGGAGCATGCGCACAACTTATTACTTATAGCACTTGGCACTTTCGGAACAGTTATACCGGAAACAATATTATTGTTCCTTATACATCGATAATGCATCTTATTATTTATGGAAAAATATTCATTTTTCTGCTATCATTAAATATCTTTAACACACAAGAAACGGAAGAGGTTGACGACGATAAAGGTCAAAAAACTTCAGACCAAGGTAAGAAATATTGAGTTTTGATTCTTGGGTCATTATCAGCTTGTTTTGCATTCTTCTAATTTGTGTGTTTATTTTTTTCTTTTGAGTAATTATTCATTAATTTTTTTCTTATATATATATTTTTAAATACAGTAATTTTCTTTTTACAAGTTCTTTGCTGGCAGTTTTTTGATCCGAATGCTTATAAAATTTTTATAAATATTAAATTATAGCAGGAAAACGCACTTTCATAAAATTAGTATAGCATGCAATTTTTTTAAATTATTGAAATTTTTTAATTAATAATTATAATAATCATGTGACCGAAAAATATCAGATTGAGTTCTAAATATTTTTTTTTTAAGTCAAAAAATGTTTAAAGGTTCGTTTAAGCTTTAAAGAATGTTAAAAAGTTGACCATGAACATTTGCTGTTCTCATTGAAGCGTGATAGTTTCGTGGCGGATAGAACGTGATATAGTTCGTTTAAAATTGACTTGACAACTTAAAAAAAAAAAAACTCGTTTTATCTAATCATTAAATATTTATTCAGATAACGTAGCGCACAAAATTAATTTTACTGGAAAAGAGAGTAATGCGTTTCGTTCTTAAGATAATTCGGAAAAAATGAATTAAATAATTAGTAGGAATTTATAACTGTTTTCTTAGCTTTGACACAGTTTAATACATGTCCTTGATTTTGACCTACTTTGATCATTTTCTAAAATCATATTGATTAAAAATATTTTTTTCTTTTTTATGATTTTAAATCTGCCTTCACGTATCGACGTAAAAATAATAATTAAAAAAAATAATAATCCCAAAGTAGGAAAATTTTCTTAGCTTTTTTTTCAAATTATATTTTACAGAAATTGAGGGGAGGTCTGGGGAAAATAGAAAAGGAAGAATAGGATTCATGAAGCTTAAATTGAATGAGGCAGGTTAGTAATTAAGTGTTTTTGTGTGCCAAAAAAATCCAGAATAATAAACTCGTCATATGTTGTTATCAGTATAGCTTTTACTATCCAGTATTCTCTACTAAACTTACAATTTTTTTTTTAAATAATTTTCTAATTCCCCTTGAAGATGCTATTCATAAATTAGGAGTTTGAATGAAAAGGTTTAATGCTATATATTAATAAATTATTAGAAATTATTATGTAGACTTTTTAGATCTTAATTTCTGGTTATCTCCAGATTGATGCCTGAATTTTGAGTTGTTTTATTATGTAGACTGTTTTTAGATCTTAATTTATGATTAACTCCAGATTGATGGCTGAATTTTGAGTTGTTTTAGGTTAATCGAACAACTTCGAACTCAATAATTGAAATATTTTTCCTTTATTTTCTTCTATACCTGAAGGTAAACTAGTTAGAGATCGACAAATCTATCACGTGGCCCTCTACATTATTCTAATTTCATTTTTTGAAAATCGATCAGAATCGAATCCATTGCTGATATAGTAAACAGATTTTGATCATTTTTCAATAGATTTGATTATGTAATGTAGTATACTAAGTACTTTTCTGATATTTAACCTCGAACTAGTAATTTCGTAAAAGTTTTCAGGAAAGAGAAGAGGAGGTTGACTTATATTCACGTTATATCTGATTAGGATTGCGGATTCGGACCTTACAAATTTTAGGGAGTCGGATTTTTTTTAAAAGGTAGAGTCGGAATCGGATCATTTGCCATCCAACACTGCAACCCCGGTTAGAATCGGAAGTTTGTAATACTGTAATGTTACTTCAGACATTTTTACGTAGATTCAAAAAGATGTTTTCTATTGGACTATTTTGATTTCCACATACTGTGTTACAAATTAAATTTTTAAAATGCGTTTTATTTAAAAAAAGCAGTGTTTTTATTTTAACAACGATAAGAAGTGTTTTAAATATATAATACGCAACACGGAAATTTTCATCGTCTAATAAATTCAAAACAGCGATAGTTTTCCTTAGTGTTTTGGTTTTGTTTTTCCTCTCTACGATATATAATGCGCGTTGCTTATCAAAACGTGATAATAGCGCTTTGACACTTATTCCGATGCAGATATAGCAATTCTCTAGTTTCTGATCAAGCGTGCAAAAATATACACACATACTGACTGAATATTTCGCTATTGTTGTACACCAGATTTGCATTTCCATCATTGTTAAATACATTCTGTTAGTGGCGAAACTTCTTTCGAACGTTTTACATTTTTGTTTTCTTTCAATACTCCTAAATGTTGGCTACGTGAAACGTTTCGACTTTCCATCCTAGGGGATCCGGGTTCGATTCTCTAGTCCCACATTTTGAAAATTTATTCATGGGCGGGTTCTACCTGTCGAACCCCATCCTCCATAACCCGGCTAAGGCCTCTAGGAGTGGACGAACCTCTTGTTTCACCCGTCATTACTGGTATAAAAACCCGTTCCACAAGTCGCCCACTGAAGTAGTAGGAGTATTCCAACTACTAGAGTGGAAAGTGGCGACATCTGTTAACAAAAAGAACTGCTAAATGAACATTACCTCGGGAATCTAAGAGAATTTCTTCCTAGCGGAAAATATTGCTTCTTATAAAAAATTACTGGAAACATATGACGATGTAAAGTTGTACTCAACAAATTTATCGAAATATTCCTCGCTGTATAATATATAAATATAGTCAATTAGTACAGTCGCATTTAAAAATCATATTGAAAAATGGAAGTCGCGTTATAATCGGATTAATATGTTGTTTATAAATATTGGAATTTAATTTTCCTGCTGGAAAGTAACCATTTTATTATAAATAAAATTAGAACGATAAAATTATAAATTATTTTTGTTAATTTTCGATCAAAATTACTTTCAACTGATCGGTCGATCATGATTGATCTTAACTAAACTATCGACCTTAGGATCGCCAACATCAGCATGAATTTTCGTTTCAATCAATAATGCGAAACACAGGGTATTTATATCAGTACAGAATCACTAATTCACATAGTACTGTATATCATCCTGGAAAGGGTCAAAAATATGAAGGCAGATATCGTTATAATTTAATTTGTTTATTTCTTATCAAAATAATTTTGAATAATTTTTCATGAAAATATATTAATGATGATGATAAATCTTAATCGCCAACATGAGCATGAATTTTCGTTTCAATCTCTGTATTTATATCAGTACAGAGTCACTAATTCACATAGTACTGTATATCATCCTGGAAAGGGTCAAAAATATATTCTTTTATGTTATATGAAGGCAGATATCGTTATAATTTAATTTGTTTATTTTTTATCAAAATAATTTTGAATAATTTTTCATGAAAATATATTAATGATGATGATAAATCTTATAATTTCAGACGCTTTACTAAGGAGATGCTACGGGGAATGGGGATGTTTCTCCATAGGGGAACCATTCTTGTCCATCTATCGTCCAGTTAATTTATTTCCCATGCATCCAGATATATTAGACGTCAAATTCTTCCTCAAGACAAGAGATAATCCGGACGTTTTTAAAGAATTAAAAATAGTAGAGAATGCTAGTTTACCCGAAAAAGATTTCGTGACTAAGCGTCCACTGAAATTTATCATCCATGGATATTTAGAACACGGACATCAAAAGTGGATTCAAGTGAGTTTTCATTTATTCAAATATTACTTATTTAATATAATCAACAAATCGAAGTATATAATTCTGCCAATGATGATCATAATTCTCATAAATCGATTCATCAAAGTTGAAGTTATTACTGTAATAACATTTTGTAGCATCGAAAAAAAAAATTTTTTTTATATCATCGATATTATATAATTTTATTATTACAATAGCATTTAGTCTCAGTTTGGTAATCGATTTTCCTTTCTTTGTAAATTAAATTTTTGATGATTATTAATATAAAAATATATTTTTGTCTAAAATCTCAAAATTCCTCCAAAGAAATTTATTTTTAATTTATTATTGTGATCTTTAAATGAGAATATTTAAATATCAGTAAATTGTGCGAGTTACAGACTATTTCTGTTACATTTAAATTATCGATAACAAAATAAACCATCTTGTTTATTTTTATCACTCTAAATATATGATATATAGCCAAATATTGATATGGACAAATTGTGATGGCGAGCCACGTGCAGCTCTTTGTACCTTCAATGTGACTCTATATGAAAGTCAAGTAGATAATATGGAGCAAATATATATTTAATTCAAAGAATAATATATTTTGAGCGGCAGAATATTCCATGCCCAGCATGGTTCACCCATTTATTTCAAAAATAATATATTATATATTGACAGCTGTCAGCTTCAATATACTGGGTGTTTTCGAGCACCCGTACAACCCTTTTTTCTCGGAAACGCGATGAGATAGGAAATAGGGAAAAAATTTTGATTACCAAAGTATACCTGAAAAATCGAATGGGCATGATTAAAAAAATTTTGTGGGCCATCGGAACTAGGGGCACAAGGGGTCAACTATGAAATCTCCAATGGAGGGAAGAATCGAATGGGCATGATAAAAATTTTGTGGGCCCATCGGAAGTAATCTGAAGAATCGAATGGGCATGATAAAAATTTTGTGGGCTCATCGGAAGTAGCGCACAAGGGGTCAACTATGAAATCTCCAATGGAAACCAATGCCGATTTGGCACAAGAGGTCAACTATGAAATCTCCAATGGAAACCAATGCCGATTTTAACATAATTGGATAGAACTGTGAAAAACAAACAACTTTTGTTGGAAAGTTTTTTAATATTACTTACGGATTGTGAGATATCACAAAAAAAGATGCCGCCACATGTACTAAAAAATAATTGGATAGAATAAAATCTCCAATGGAAACCAATGCCAATTTTGACATAATTGGATAGAACCTTTTGAAAGTTTTTTAACTATGGATTGTGCGATATCACAAAAAAAGATGCCGCCGCGTGTACCTGCGATTGGGCTATTCAAGCAGTAAGAAGAATAACAGCAGTAATCAAACAGAGGGCATCTGTGTACATTACCAAACATTACTGAAGCAGCAAAGAGCAGTATATACTAAGTACTTTTCTGATATTTAACCTCGAACTAGTAATTTCGTATTTAATTAAAGTTTTCAGGAAAGAGAAGAGGAGGTTGACTTATATTCACGTTATATCTGATTAGGATTGCGGATTCGGACCTTACAAATTTTAGGGAGTCGGATTTTTTTTAAAAGGTAGAGTCGGAATCGGATCATTTGCCATCCAACACTGCAACCCCGGTTAGAATCGGAAGTTTGTAATACTGTAATGTTACTTCAGACATTTTTACGTAGATTCAAAAAGATGTTTTCTATTGGACTATTTTGATTTCCACATACTGTGTTACAAATTAAATTTTTAAAATGCGTTTTATTTAAAAAAAAGCAGTGTTTTTATTTTAACAACGATAAGAAGTGTTTTAAATATATAATACGCAACACGGAAATTTTCATCGTCTAATAAATTCAAAACAGCGATAGTTTTCCTTAGTGTTTTGGTTTTGTTTTTCCTCTCTACGATATATAATGCGCGTTGCTTATCAAAACGTGATAATAGCGCTTTGACACTTATTCCGATGCAGATATAGCAATTCTCTAGTTTCTGATCAAGCGTGCAAAAATATACACACATACTGACTGAATATTTCGCTATTGTTGTACACCAGATTTGCATTTCCATCATTGTTAAATACATTCTGTTAGTGGCGAAACTTCTTTCGAACGTTTTACATTTTTGTTTTCTTTCAATACTCCTAAATGTTGGCTACGTGAAACGTTTCGACTTTCCATCCTAGAGGATCCGGGTTCGATTCTCTAGTCCCACATTTTGAAAATTTATTCATGGGCGGGTTCTACCTGTCGAACCCCATCCTCCATAACCCGGCTAAGGCCTCTAGGAGTGGACGAACCTCTTGTTTCACCCGTCATTACTGGTATAAAAACCCGTTCCACAAGTCGCCCACTGAAGTAGTAGGAGTATTCCAACTACTAGAGTGGAAAGTGGCGACATCTGTTAACAAAAAGAACTGCTAAATGAACATTACCTCGGGAATCTAAGAGAATTTCTTCCTAGCGGAAAATATTGCTTCTTATAAAAAATTACTGGAAACATATGACGATGTAAAGTTGTACTCAACAAATTTATCGAAATATTCCTCGCTGTATAATATATATATATAGTCAATTAGTACAGTCGCATTTAAAAATCATATTGAAAAATGGAAGTCGCGTTATAATTGGATAAATATGTTGTTTATAAATATTGGAATTTAATTTTCCTGCTGGAAAGTAACCATTTTATTATAAATAAAATTAGAACGATAAAATTATAAATTATTTTTGTTAATTTTCGATCAAAATTACTTTCAACTGATCGGTCGATCATGATTGATCTTAACTAAACTATCGACCTTAGGATCGCCAACATCAGCATGAATTTTCGTTTCAATCTCTGTATTTATATCAGTACAGAGTCACTAATTCACATAGTACTGTATATCATCCTGGAAAGGATCAAAAATATATTCTTTTATGTTATATGAAGGCAGATATCGTTATAATTTAATTTGTTTATTTTTTATCAAAATAATTTTGAATAATTTTTCATGAAAATATATTAATGATGATGATAAATCTTATAATTTCAGACGCTTTACTAAGGAGATGCTACGGGGAATGGGGATGTTTCTCCATAGGGGAACCATTCTTGTCCATCTATCGTCCAGTTAATTTATTTCCCATGCATCCAGAT